>APFE030060615.1:17694-79848 GCA_000404065.3 Pinus taeda | reverse complement strand
TCTCATCATTACCCATCACTATGAGTATCTGGAGATCTTTCTCCTCCAAAGTACTGAACAAACTCTTGTCACCGGTCATGTGGAAAGAAGCTCCACTGTCAAGAAACCAACCACTTCCCACCATGTATGAAATCATGCATGCGAAGAGTGTGAAATCCAACTCAAACTGTGAAGCAAGTGCCTCACCTTCAGATCCTTCCCCAGATCCCTTCTTGGATTTCCTTTGTGGACAATTTGCAGCATAATGGCGCACCTCATGACAACGAAAGCATCGCACTTTCGATTTGTCAACCTTCTTCCCATCATTGGAAGAACTAGATTCATAAAAAGAAACCTTCCTCTTCCCCTTCTTCACCTTACTCGCTAAGGCACAGTTCTCCTCATCATGCATAGATGAAGAACTGTCTCTGGTGCTTCGTTTGATCTCCTCCTGCATCAAATCCAAGCATAGTCATTCCCAATCTAGCAGTTTCTCCCTTCCATTCACCGAGTCTTGGTAGCTATGCGAGCTCTTAGGAAGGCCAAGGAGTGCTAGACTCACCATATCCACATCTGATGTCACGACCCCTACACTTGCAAGCTCATCCCTGCATGTGATGAGCTTGGTCAGATACATAGAGATCGTCTCATCCCTTTCACACTTGATCTTTCGAAGTTTTTCCTTCAGTGCCAACTTCCTCTGATCACTGCTATTCTGATATAAATCTTTCTATGTTTTCCACATTGCATGCGGAGTCTCCTTCCCATGGAGGCTCGAGACAATGTGATCTTGCACTCCCTCCAAGAGAATTCTCCTAGCTCTAGCCACACACTTCCTCCATTCCACCTGCTTAGTCTTGTGAGTAGGCTTAGGGATTTCTTGATCAATGAAATCCTTAAGACAATTATCTTCCAAAACTGCCTCCATGTGGTCCTTCCAAGCTATATAGTTTGAGCTGCCATCAAGGGCATACTTAAGCCTCAAACGATAGAACGCCATCGATGAAATAGATGTGATAAGAACTTGAGGTCTATATCCCAAATAATAAACTTCGAATTTCTCCTACTAGTATACCGTTCTTGCTTGATCACCTGTGCTCTGATACCATGTAGAAATTTCACCCGTAGAACAAACCAATATATGCAATGTCCTAAAGCATAATACTTGTTCTACTTCTACAAAACATTAAGTGGAAGCATAATCGAATTCATGAGAAACATCAAGTAGAAACATGCATAACTGATCAAGAGAAATAATCACACATAACACAAGATATATCTAGGGTAAAGCACTAGCATAAAACCCCAACCATGTATTATCAATCAAGTGGAAATCCTCTTCATAATACAAAAAGAATTAGCTCCCAGGCTATCCAGTTCTCAATGAACTATGAAGATATGAAGATATATCTCATGAACCAACCAAGCCCTGTATATATTAGCAAAAGCACATGCAATTAATTCCAAACAGACCAAGTCAACCAATGGTCCAACTACGCAATCCTTGAGGACACTAGTTCCTCAACCATGCAAAAACTACTTACTAGAAATAGTCAAGCATCTGATAGTACATTGTCCCACATCTGATCTCAACTGGGTCTTTGACAGAACTGACATGCAACAGTTATCCATGAGTGAATCCTTAGTTATCTAAAATAATAGTTGTCACATGCATGCAAGCATTAACAAACTATATTTTATTATTTTAACAACTTGCTAAAATAATCTAATTGGAATTGACTAGATAGAACTAAGTCAACTGATTCTCTCATTATAGAACTCATGCTTATTCCCTCAATTAGTGGAGGAAACTCATGTGCATGCTCACAAAGACTTCAAATTCGAATTTCCTTAATTAATTAACTCATATGAATGAATTAATTAATATTTCAAACTGCTGTTAAGACCAAAATTAATTTTACTTCCTATATATAGACTAGGGACTGCTATAAATAGGAAGGGACCCAGAAATGCTATTTTTAGAATTTTCTATTTTTAGCAGTTTCACCTCTCACCCAATGTGGTCAATGACCTCACTGGCCAAACTGCTATTTTTAGACATGCTATTTTTAGCAGGTCTATTTTTAGCACATTCTAAATTTAGCATTTCTTGTTGCACACTTTTCAACATATAGAAGTATACAACCCACCATCTCCTAGATGTTGTTTCAAAGTTGGAGAGAGCACCCACGATCACCCTTGTTCAATTTGTAAGACACGTGGTAATTACATCTTAGTAATTTTATCATCAACAATTTGCTTCAAATGGAGATCTAACAAACTTGACAATTTTTATTACTATCTAACGGAATGATTTTTAGTATAATTATGCCGTAAGGCGTTTCCATATGAAATCAAATTTCCTTTGAGGTTACGTGTCCATTTGTGAGCACTTGATTTTGTTGTTAGACGATTAAAATTGTTTCAGCCATCGGATTCATAAAAAATGGTTCAACTTCAACTATCGAGACTCTGTATTGTCGATCAAAACGTCGGCTTCACCACAACATCCAACTGCTTCCATTCCCAGCAAAGCTCCCTGAGAAATGCATCGGATGAGCGATTCGAAATATTTAAGAGCAATGTGAAATTCATGGACTCTGTGAATAAAAAGAATCTAACGTACAGACTTGGATTGAATCAGTTTGCGGATCTGACTACCGAAGAATTCAGAGTAATGTACTTGAAACCGATGAACATGCAAGAGGTGGAGAAACTCAAGAGAAGGGGACTGAAGAATGTATCATTCACGTCCCAGAACTCGAACAGCTTGCCAAAGTCTTTTGATTGGAGGAGTAGGGGAGCGGTATCCAGTGTGAAGAATCAAAGCACCTGCGGTATGTATTATGAGAGAAATAATTTCAATTTCGAATGGTAACTAAGGAGCGTAATTTCAATTTCAATTTCGATTTTTTCCCTGGTGTCTCGTGCATACTGTTTATTTTTTGGCCTTGTAGGTTGTTGTTGGGCATTTTACACTGCACGCGCTATAGAGGGCATCCACTTTATCAGAACAGGCAATTTGCTCAGCCTATCAGCGCAGCAATTGCTTGATTGCAATCCCGACGGCTATAATTGCGATATCTCAGGGGATCCTCGCAACACATTGCAATATATAATGAACACAGGATTGATCAGTGAAGATCGGTATCCCTATCAGGGTTTTCAGAGTGAACATTGCAAATTGCCACAGGTAAAATAACAAGGTTTAATGATTAGTACTAAGATGGATTTGTGCAACAAGATCGTGAGATATTGTTAAATATTAATATTTATAATAATAATAAAGTTAGATATCATTGTGTTGTTTTGTTTTGCTATAGATTTGGAATCTAGACGCAACTATTGATTTTAATCGTCTAACAAGTGCTGGGAATGGAAGCAGTTGATTAAGACGGTTTGTTGTTAGACGATTAAAATTGTTTCAGCCATCGGATTCATAAAAGACGGTTCAACTATTGAGACTCTGTATTGTTGATCAAAGCGTCGGCTTCGCCACAACATCAACTGCTTCCATTCCCAGCACTTGCTCAAATGTATCGGTCCCAACAAGTCCTAGTCTGTGTTTCACGACAAACGCAGAGGTTTCAGATTCAATTCTCTGCGATGTCAATCCTTGCAATCCACGGGTGTTTCTAAGGACCTCTCGATGTCAATCCTTGCAATTCTAGAGCCGAATGCTGTTGAGCGCAATGTGATTCATCTGGGTTTAGTTGAGTTCTTCCAAGCAGCAAACCGAGACAATACCGATTTGTTCTCCCCATGGATTTATAGAATCCACCCATCAAACAGGAATGGAGCATTCAAAGAGCTATACTTGTGTTATATCCCGTGATTCAAATGTGACCACAAACAACCCGCATACTCATTGCCGTATAGAGTGTGAAATTGTGCAATACCCCGTTCAAAAGCAAGATGAACATGAAATATGGGATGTGGCATCGCCAATTCGGAGCTATTCAAATGTTCCAGCGTTTCCTGTTGCCCATTTTCTCAAGGCTTGCTATCTTTGCAAATGGCAATTTAACCATAGAAAGGACATCTACATGTACAAGTTTGTTATAATGATCACACGATTTCTTTAAACCTCTGAGAATCGATTGGATTGATTAAAATTTCCCATTCTTAACAGTTAGTCACATTCTCTGTTTGCTGATTATTGCAGGGGTGACATGGCATTCAATTTTTACATTGTATCCATTTGCTGAGTGTACACGGCGTACAATCTGGACCTTTGTGCTTTGCTTGGTTGAGGTGTGGTGTCCCCTTTGTATGTCAATGAAGAGCCGAATCTAAGGGATTGGAGTGAATAAGAGAAAGATGAAGAAGAATGAGCAATGGAATGTTGAAGTCTACTAATTCCTTCTCCTGGCTTAAATGTTATTGCCTGTGCTGACCATACACATTTGCCGATATTGTTACAGTCTAGTATATGTCGACTCTTTTCTTCCTGGATCGTGTAATTGTAACTGTAATTATTTCAGAAGCTACTTCATGTTTCCAAATGTTTTATTTCAAAATTTTAATGAAATTGAACGTTGAGTTTATGAAACGCTTCCTTTTCTATTTAATTTTATTTATTTATTCAAAATTATTTTTAAATAATTCATAATTTAATTGAGAACAGTTTATTTTACAATATGAATTTATTTTATTTTTGTTAAAATTAAAAATATAAACAAATAAATATTATTGTTTAGGGATGGGTTTAAGATATTTTTGAATAGAAAATTATTCATTTCTATACCTAACTATATTATATATATAATTATATTTATTTTATATAACATATTTTTACACTAACTATATTAATATATATATTTATTTATTTTATATAATATTTTTTTATTTTTATCGAGCAAAATTTCTAAAAAATGAAAAAATTTGAAATATTTCATCTTTTTGTTTCAAAGAATAAATATTTTTCAATTTATATGTCTTTTTTTACACAATTATAAATATTTTTATTTTTTATATATTTAAATTTTAAAATATTTAATGTCAAATGCACTAACAACATCAGGTTTGATTGGCATGTTTTTTGATAAAGTTAAGTGCCTTGTTCAATTTATACTACGGCCAAGAAGGTGGCAAGTTTTTGATAAAGTTAAGTGCCTTGTTCAATTTATAGAAGGTCAACCAGACATGCTCTGCTCTGGAACGCATATCATACTTTTGACTCATATAGTTAAAGTATTCCCAACCTTCAGCCATAAGACCTGCACTATTGAAAGCAGACATGTCGGTAGAAAAAGTAAAAAGGTTTAGCTTCACATCTACCTATTCCATTTAGGGAGAAAACTCACAAGCTTCCTTACCATTCCCATTTATACCATGCACTGCAATTATTGCAGTCCAAGCCACAACACCCTTATTATATATGTGATAAAAAACTTTCCTTGTAAGTTTAATATTTCCATAGATGGTATATATGTCCATAAGGGAAAAACATACAAATACATTGGAATAAAACCTACTCTTGATTATGTATGTATGGAATTTATCGCCTTCTTGCAGAATTGCTAAGTCTGCACACATGGGAAAAATATTGAGAATCATTGGCAAGTTTGGTTGGATGCCATGTTGTTGCATTTGATGGAAAAATCGAAGGGCTTGCTAGCATGTCCATTTACTTTGTATGTTATGATCATTGATTTTCACAGAGTGGCACTCTTGTTAGAGCTTTCATAAAGCACTTTGCGTGCATCCTCTTTACTTTTGCATTTAACATACATGTAAATGAGTGCCCAACACAAAGATACAACTGTCAGAGAGCCACACCTAATTCTATAAGAATTTTGTAGAGTAAACATAATCTGGGATTTTACTAGCCACTGTAAGGAAGTTTTAAGAATGAACCACACTAAGATATATATAGTTGACCAAATGAAAGTGGAAACATTTGTTATATTTTTGATAAAATATTCTAATATTTAATGCTTTAACAAGAAAACCAAACAGGCAATAAAAACAACTGAATTCTGTAATCTAATTTTCAGTATGTTTCAAAAGCATCACTGGAAGATTATATACTTAATAAGCTGACCCAGAGCATTAGATGTTGAGATAGTCTAATGAAGAGTAGAATCTAAGGGATTGGTGGTTGTCATCAGTATTGTGTATTAAATTTTTTGGGTTATCATTTTTTCAACTTTGAAACACCTTACAAAAGAAAACATATATGCTTTAATTCAAATCTTATTTCACTTATCCACCACAGAATATCGTTTGAAATTGTTGATACCAAGTCAATGTTTACAGGAATTACGTACATTTATCTGCTACTGGAAAGTGATAACAAATTTAATTAGTCTTAGTAATAATCCCCACTAGAGCACTCTCCCTCCTTGAAATGATGGTTTCAGTTTGCATCCCTCACAATAATTATGGTCCTGGCAATATTTGAAATGTCCTTGGGCATACTATGACAACCCCCCCACATACGAATGTTCTTTATGACTTGGAAAGGAATTCCAAGAGATGGAGATTATCAACCCTTTCGTTGTGGCCCAAAAAGATAATTTTAGTGCTCCCTTTGTCCACAACAAACACATTATTTGGTGTAGGGATATAACTTCTTGTCTTCACAGCCCTAGCAAATCTCTCTAATGTTGCATAAATTTCATGTGATTGTGGGTGTGATTTATCTCCTCTGATAAATGTATAATTTTTTTTTCTTAGCCACAACCCAGCTGCATTCTAGCCCCCCTTTCAAACCCCTGTCTTTAATAATTTTCCTCACTTTAGCTAGACCATATAACCTCTTTTCTATCACATATGTGTTCGCTAAAGTAATATAATTTCCAACATTTAGTGGCTCTAACTCATGAAGGTTTTTGGTAGCATGTTCTCTTATCTCAATATTGAAATGAATTTTGTAGGAACCTTCACAACTCTCCACACACCAATATCAGGTTTTATTGGCATGTTTTTGATAAAGTTAAGTGCCTTGTTCAATTTATACTACGGCCAAGAAGGTCAACTAGACATGCATAGTGCTCTGTTATGGAACGGATATCATACTTTTGACTCATACAGTTAAAGTATTCCCAACCTTCAGCCATAAGACCTGCACTATTGACAACAGACATGTCGGTAGCAAAAGTAAAAAGGTTTAGCTTGACATCTACCTATTCCATTTAGGGAGAAAACTCACAAGCTTCCTTACCATTCCCATTTATACCATGCACTGCAATTATTGCAGTCCAAGCCACAACACCCTTATTATATATGTGATAAAAAACTTTCCTTGTAAGTTTAATATTTCCATAGATGGTATATATGTCCATAAGGGAAAAACATACAAATACATTGGAATAAAACTTACTCTTGATTATGTATGTATGGAATTTATCGCCTTCTTGCAGAATTGCTAAGTCTGCACACATGGGAAAAATATTGAGAATCATTGGCAAGTTTGGTTGGATGCCATGCTGTTGCATTTGATGGAAAAATCGAAGGGCTTGCTAGCATATCCATTTACTTTGTATCTTATGGTCATTGATTTTCACAGAGTGGCACTCTTGTTAGAGCTTTCATAAAGCACTTTGCGTGCATCCTCTTTACTTTTTCATTTAACATACATGTAAATGAGTGCCCAACACAGAGATACAACTGTCAGAGAGACACACCTAATTCCATGAGCATTTTGTAGAGTAAACATAATCTGGGATTTTACTAGCCACTGTAAGGAAGTTTTAAGAATGAACCACACTAAGATATATATAGTTGACCACATGAAAGTGGAAACATTTGTTATATTCCTGATAAAATATTCTAATATTTAATGCTTTAACAAGAAAACCAAACAGGCAATAAAAACAACTGAATTCTGTAATCTAATTTTTAGTATGTTTCAAAAGAATCACTGGAAGATTATATACTTAATAAGCTGGCCCAGAGCATTAGATGTTGAGACAGTCTAACTGTGATTTGGTTTCATTTACTCCATCTTGTTTAATTGTTAGTTTTAGTATATTCCTCATGATGGTTACTGTGTTAATATCCATGTACGCTCCATGCTTGCATCTAGATTCTAAAGTTATTTTCAATAACTGTGCCCTATACCTTCATATTTATGTTGCCTATCCTTCTTCATCTAGAACTACATGATTAATTGAAAGGAAGATCTTGTCTTCAAATTCCGTCATAGTAGAATGAATGAATGATATTGACCGACCTTAATTGCTGATCACTTATGTTAGTGCTTGACCTAGAGATTTTAATTGAGGTTCCTACCTATTGAAAATAGTCATCAAGTATTGGTTGATGGATACACAAGTTGACAACTATTATGCTCAATAGATATTGCAGAAATTGGAAATCAACACTTTTACATAAAACTCAGTCAAGAAATCCAACAACCACCTCTCTAATTTTTTTCTTTACTGTGCCATAGTATGAGAAAAACTGCTTAACATCCTTAATTGTTGCTTTGGTAGACAAATTACAGACCTGGACTGTGTAACCATCTGTAATGGCCATTGACAACACTTGGAAGTGTCTGTTATGCTATGATTCACAATCTTCTTCTCAGAATTTTAAGTGAATAGCAAACACATAGATATGATATATATATGTGACACTAAATAGTAACCAAAAGGAAGATTGATTAAATTAGCATTAGTTGTTTTTACTACATTCTTTTCATGGTTCTCTGGTCTTGGTGACCAAGAAAAACAACGAGGAGTGTTTTGATTTCGTCTGGGCTTTCAAATTCAGTTTGAGGATGCAGGGTAAGGAAAGTCGAATCCTTCATCCTGCAATATTGTTCCTTATGCGCGACGCTTTGCCACTTCTTTGCCACTTCTGCAATGCTTAACATGTACTCGAGGGGAAATTTGGGTGTTTTTCATTACATTCATTTTGTTCTAGAAAGCTGTAAAATTCTTCAAAGGTTCAACAACCCTTTAATCTGCTTGCTAGAACAAAATGAATGTAATGAACAAAATGAGTTAATCTGCAGTCTTGGTATCTGATGATGCCTGTCATGGATTTTAACTAGTTCTTTTAATGGCAGAGATTGTTGTAATTTTGACACCCATTGAAGTAATTTTTCCCTTCTTTTTTGTTGGTAATGACGGGATTTGAGGGAGATTTTTATATGTGTAATGTTCATCATATTCTCTGCTGTTTGAATTCTTTTTGGCTATGAGGTTGGTCTTCAACCTTCAACGAGTTCCTCTGCATCTACCTGCATGCAGCCCAGTTCTCTAAGCACAGAGGGCTTTCTCATCGAAGAGCCCCTCATAGATGGACAAGAGGATGCCTTTGCAGTATTAGAGAGATTTGTGGTGGAAGCAGAGGAAGAGCGTAGCTCTCTTTTTCACATTAGCAGTGCACAATATCTAGCTCTAAAATTTTTTCTCGTTATCAAACGACCATTGAGGTCACCAATATGAAGTCAGATATTGACAACCATCTCAAGTCGATTCCCATGATTCAATTGGGGATTCAGTTGGGGCTTACTCATAAGGTTCTTCTTGGTCTGTCCACACTCAGGGAAAGTGTTCAACCTTCAGCCAATTCCTCTACATCTACCTCCATGTAGCCCATTTCTCCAAGCACAAAGGAATTTTTCATTGAAGAGTCCCTCATAGCCGAAGAAGAGGACACCTTTGCAGTATTAGAGATATTTGTGGTGGAAGCAGAGGAAGAGGGTAGCTCTCTTTTTCGCATTTGGGTGGTTGGCAAGGGTGGAGCAGGCAAAACCCTCCTCCTCAAGACAGTCTTCAACAATCCAAAGGTAAGAAATATCTTCAGAGATGACTTATTTCTTTGGCTCATTATTTCCAATAATCCATCTTTTACAAATCTTAGAATGAACTGTGTATGCAAATAGCCACACTTACAAAGATATAATTAGACAGAAATGAGGGTGATGAATTTGCAAAGATGTGGTTGAGTCAAAGATTGCAGACTCAGAGGTTTGCTTTATTTTTGGATGACATTTGGAGAGATGGTTCCCAGTTGATGGAGGAATTGTGTTTTCTGCTACTAACCCACCACTC
The DNA here is from genome assembly GCA_000404065.3 of Pinus taeda. NCBI lineage: Eukaryota > Viridiplantae > Streptophyta > Pinopsida > Pinales > Pinaceae > Pinus > Pinus taeda. The sequence continues at coordinate 69,859 of APFE030060615.1, read as the reverse complement.
CAACTCCAAACTTGTTGTAAGTTCAAGAAATCACAGATTCCTATCAGAAATTGGAGTTGTAGAGACATCTGTAATAAGAATGGGGGATTTGTTAGAAGAGGACAACTAGCAGCTATTTTTTAGTGTGAGGCACAATAAATTCAAATTGAAACTGAATTACTATGATTTTAAAGTAAATTCAAATTAACTCACATGTACAATTTATAGTGTTCCTCCTACCTCTCCTCTCCTTTGGCTATAGCTTTCCCATTGAGCAACTTGGTAGCTTCATAGTCATGAACAACGATTTATATGCAATAGTAATTCAATAATTAATAAAAAAATAGTGTGAGGCACCCTAAATCAATTTCATTTCTGCTACATCTCTACATTTCATTTAGATTTTCCCATTCCCATGTCATGATTGTTCCTCAAAATTTATACCTTACGGCGTTTCCTTTGCAACATTTGGTGCAAATGCTAGTTTTTATAACAATGCAAAAAAAAAAAATTTGTTAAAACTCCACAAGTTTGGTTTTTTAATGAAGGAACATTCGATTTTGAAGGAGCTTCCTTCTCACCATTTTGGAATATTCATTTCATTAATATAATGTAGAAGATAAAACCTAAAATGTGGGGTTTTATTTTCAACATTATATTAAAATAATGGAATGAAGATTATAAAATGGTGGGAAAGAAGGTGGTTCAAAACCAAATGTTCAGTTAAAAAACTAAAATTGAGGGGTTTTATTGAAATAGAATGCCGAGGAAAATAACTTAAAATTGTGAGTTTTTATCGATTGGTTCTCTGCATGGTTATAAAAAAACTAAATTTGAACATTATAGTACTAAAAATTGACAAGTTAGATCTCTCCACTTGAAACAAACAATCATCAATAAAGTTGCCAGAGGAAGTAAAATTGGACTCCTCCCCACTTTCCATGCTAACTATCTGCCCAGTACCTAGAATGCATTCCATGATAGAATTTGATTTTAGATATTTTTCATCATTTTTCCATAAAGTTATTGATCAAACTTTTTATGGCCAAGGCATTTGCAAAAAAGAAATATATTATTCATTTTGTTGGTTTTTATTTTTATTTTTATTTATAGGGATCAGAAAACCCATTAAACATGGTTGAAAAATGGACATTATGTATTGAATTTTCTGGTTATCCCAATCCACGACAAGTAGTGATTACATATGTGGTATACGATATTGCAACAAACAAAGTCCTCCAAAGGAAAAGGCATGTACATGTAAGGACAAAAAATAGGACTATGGATCCAATGGAATTGTAGTCTTCACCACTTGTGTGCAACCAGACGAAAGGCGTGTACCAAGTCAAAAAGGAGAAGTTAAACCAACTGCATAGAGAAGAAAAAATGATTGCTAGTCACTTTCAATCATTTAGCATAATTCATTGTGCAATGTTAATAGGATGTCTAGTGATCTATTGTATGGGGCAATGTCGATTCAAGATTTGTGTGTGAAAGATGAATTGGTATCAAGAACCACTCCATCAAAATTTATTGATGGAAATTGTAAGATATCTTTGATATGTGTGTGTTTTTTAGTTATAAATGAGGTGTCTTTAATGACCGTGTGGTTCTTTCAATACTATACTAAGTGTACCCCCACCGTGTAATCACTACCTGGTGAATTATCATGTGATTTATCGAGGTGACAAGTTTAAAAAAAATTGTCTTTGATTCTCAAGATGTGCACTTTAACATTTGTGTTTTTAGTGTTGAGTATATTTGAATTGAACATTTAAATATTGATTATTTATTTGTTTATACTTATTATTGGGCCATAGAGAATTTGAAGAAACCCTTAAACAGTTACATTTATCTATCTTACAATTTTTTTGAAATCTTGATCTTTTTAGATAGTAATTTTAAAGATTTTTAAATGCATGAGGTAACTTGGGTTTTTTGAAAGATCATATATATATATATGGATCGATGGTCTACGTCATCACATGAGCAATCAACACCTGATTGTTTGAGGTGTAAATGAGATAGAGCATCAAGTGAGTCTCGAGGATGAACTCGAGTGCGAAGAGTATCAAATGAATCAGAGGAGGACCATCATTCATCACATCATCATTATGGTATATATTTGTTTATGTGCAAACTTACTTAAACGTTATTGGTAGAATCATATTAGCTTATGTATCAATTTAACTTTATTAAATTATAATAAATTCCATCTTTTTTAGAAGCATCTCTCCCTAGCTCGAGGAGAGTATTAGATCAATCAATGGAGGAACATTGTTCGTTACATCATCATCATGGTATGGTATATATATGTTTATGTGCATTTACTTAAATGATAATTTGGTAAAATCATATGTACATACATATTGAATTGATTTTTGTCAATTTAAGTTTATTAATTTATAATTTCTATCTTTTTTTTAAGCATCTCTCACTAGGTTGTCATGTGAGGGTGCTCAACCTTCTCCCGGTGGTCAATAAAATTAATTAACTCATGTACTTGGACGTGATGGTGCTTAACCATCTTTAGGTGGTTGTGAATCTCAATTGTTCGTAAATAAATTGTATGTACATATACATCTATATGTCTATTTTGCATGTATACAAATACATTGAAATGTTTTAATATTTATGTAATTATATTGAATCAGGGGGTGAAAATGTAGAAGAAATTCAATGTAGGCAAAGGATGGCGTTTCAAGAAGAAGACTATACTCCAATTACCACCTATTATCACTCTTCTAAATTTTCAAAAAATGGAAACAAAAGGTCATTTTTATGGTCTCACGCATCAAAATTTTGTTTAAAGCATGTCTAAGGGAGAAATGTTGAAGTCGAGCGCATAGGTGGAAGAATAAAAAATGTTATATGGTACTCATTAGGCTCTTGACCGAGCAACAAAGAAAGGTAGACAAGCAGATTTACCTGAGCCTAATGATTAGTTAAAGGTTGCGCAACTTTGGGGCTAATCACCATTCATCTCCAACTAATAATGCTCTTGGATCAGATCAGAGGGTGGAACTTGTGCGGAAGATAGCCCACGTGAATCCCTAGGGTTGAAAAGTCATATCATGATTCAACGTTTTAGATCCATCCCGAGGGGTCAGTGCGAGATTTACACATCCCTTGACCGACCTGCTGAAGTACTATGGGGACCACATGCAGGGTGGGCCAACCCACTAGAACTTTTCGTCAAGTGAGCACAGTATTTACGGTAAGCGGTAATTAAGTGGTCCCGCTCTAGTCCACCTATCTCCCTCATGTGACCAATCCTGTTGTGCCACGCATCTCCCCTATCCTGATGTCACCATCACGTCATCCTACCATTTCCATTCCTGCTATAAAGTGATTTGCTCCCGCGTCCTTTTCCTGAAAGTCACTCTCTAGTTCTCGGCACAATCCTCCCCGTCAGTCGTCTGCACATGAACCTTGTTCGAGCACTGAGACCACCTAAGGACGTACTCCCAACATCATTTTCAATTGCTCCTATGGAAACCAGCAAACCTACCATCCATGACCACTTGTGGTTTGCGCTTTTACTCATAAAATGAAGAAAACAATGCCTGAAACCTTGAAAACCCACGAAGTCAAGTCCTCTTTCGGCCTTTAACCCCTCATGGACATCGAGGGCCAAATCACTGACCCAGCCTGTGCCTACCACCTCGTCGACCTTCATTTTGACCTGTTCGGAAATCATGTCAAGGGGGAAGACACCTTCTGAGTAGTTGACTCTAGTCTATAATACAAAGTCACGCCTTCTGTACATCACTTCCTTGAATTTTTTTCCTGGTTGACTGCAACATACATTAATGAAAAAACTACTTTGTTTCTACCTTTGGGGCCAAAATACTTGAAATAACCCTTGAATTGATCAAAAAATTGCTAGTCTTCCCACCTCTTTTGGGATGTAATCATTTACCGATGTCACCCTAGTCTATCACTATTTTATCCTTCTGTCTAATGAACAACAATCCTTCTTGAAAAAGATCCTAGTTCCTATCATGCAATCTCTACCTCATCTCGAGAGTTTCCCAGTCACCCTCTTCATTGAACTCATTTAACCCATCCTATTTATAATTTTGTGTTTATTGGGGGAAGACGACACCAATATGACCAAAAAAGTGATCCTGGGATTTCTACACAAAATGATGCAGCCCTATTATTTGTTCAACATCCCGACCCACCTGTCTAAAACCATATTCTTTCACTGCATCACTTTCCCACCACGTCCTATTTTTGATATTATTCACTACCTTTCTACTTGTTCATGTACACCCACGTTGATGAGTTCGATTGTTTGGGTCTAAGTGTGATTACTTGCAAGAAACAAAGGAATTATATCTTTGATCAGAATGTTACAGTCAGAAGAAGACCAAATGTCAGTGGTTACTCTCAGTTCATATCAACCTATATGGCCATTGCATATATGATTACCCATGGTGTCTCTCCACCCAAAATTCTTCCCCAACAAAAAGAGATTATCAAACTTAGAAAAGAAACTATGGTGGGGGAACTGGTATCTTTATGATAATTATAAAGAAATAAGGGTCTATGGGTGTGAGCTCCCTCCATACCACCTACCCGTGTTCATGCCCATGAGATTTTTTCCACTAGAATTCATTAGGCAGAGACTCTGTATAATATCCTGTAGATTCAAAAGCTCGTGCAATTTACTAAAGCACATGACAAGAATACACTTCTGCTTTCAACCAGTGGAAGCCAATAGATCAATGAAAACAATATGAACAAGAAGAAGACAAATCAATGGCACATAACACAATAAGTATCCGGGGAAAGCCACTGCTCAAAACCCCCACTATCTGTATTGCATTAATTCAGAAATTCAAGATGATAATACAATGCTTGTTCTCACAAGAACAATCCCAGCACTCAATATGATCAATCTCCCTGATCACAAGCAAGCTCAAGCCAATCTCTAGCCTCTTCTACTGCTCTCTAAGACCATATTTCCTTGTGCAATTCCTATGGTTGAATAACCATATTAATGGAAATCCAGGTCATCCAAATCTATGCAATCCAAACTAGGTCCAGTTCCTGATTGCATGCATGATCTATACAACTCAGTATATCATACAACTAATAGTACACTGTCCCTACACTCTAGTCTCAACTGGGTCTTTCTTTGAACTAGCATGCATGTGTTTCTCATGAGGAAATATTTAGTTAACTGGAGTAGCACTAGTGGATGCATTAGTGCACCCACTGACTATTAGTCCTCTATTAGTTCCAAAGACAATTTAGAACTAATTTAACTAAACTTAACTCAGTAAACTGAGTGATCTAATTTCCAATTCAATTTAAAATCATACTATACCCCTAAAACCTAGGGAGAACATATACATGACTACAGAAAGACTTCCAACTTGAAATTCCTAAGTTAATTAAGTTAATTAAACTTAATTAAGTATTTACAAGTTGCTATGAGAATATAATTCGATTTTAATTCACAATTTAATTCAAGGACAAATTAAATTGGAATTTCTAGATTCTATTTTTAACATTTCTTGTTACTATTTTCAACACTCCCTCTTGACAAGAAAGGAATTCAAATCTATCCTGATCTTGAACCTTTGGAACGATTTGTATGCAACACTTTTCTCTAGTGTTGTTACTACAACAACTCCAAAAACAAAAAAAAAAAACATCCAACCTGAATCAATATGATGCAACATGTCATCAAAGTCTCTGACTGCTATTGCCTCTATCGATTAAAAACTCTGCGCTTCTGTTGACTCTGCCTTTCTGCATTGTTGTCAACCCTAATCTGTACTCTTCAGTATTTGACTGCTCTAGCCTCTGTCACTTTGATATTTGATTGCATCAATCCCGCTCATTCCTCCTGCTACTATGTACTTTGGGCTCCTGTAGCAAGGTACGATCCATGAGATAAACCATCTCAATGGACCCTGCCCAATTTCAGTCCTCTTGGGACTATCACTTCACATCACCCCACCTCACACTTGGAGGTATGGATGCATGTGATCCCTTTTCCCACCTGGCTTGAAATTCCCCCCTACTAGAGGTCTCTGCATGAGTGGATGCCTCCGTTTAGTCTCCTCTCAGCTTCTCCAATTGTGGCTGCTCCACAATTGCCTGAGACTACTTCTTTTGGGGATGCATGTTGAGAGGTAATTTAATCTCCCTCCCAACCACCAAGTCTCTAACCTTTTCCTTGCTCCTCAAGGCTTTGTATGCATCTTGAACCTCAATAGAATACAATTTCTTGACCCGTGAACTGATCTGTTTCACATGTCCTGTGGTGATGTGTCTAAGGAAAACCTTTCCCTTACTAAAAACCACATCATAGCCCTAGTCTTCCAATATCGGGACTGAAACAAGATTCTTCTTTAGTCTTGGAACATACATCACATCTGTGATCCTGAGAAGGGAGCCAAAATCCCTCTGAAAGGTAACTGTACCAATCCCGGTAGCTCTATACCTCTCATCATCTCTAAACTCTATGCTCTGCTTGAGGTCTTTCTCCTCAAAATCACTAAATAGATATCTATTCCCCGTTGTATGGAATGAGGCAGCGATGTCAAGATACCACATGCCTCCCATGACAATGCTAAAAATGCATGCAATGAGAGTGAAATCAAGATTGAATTGTGATGCTAGAGCTTCATCTGCTGCTGCTACTGTCAGCTCCTTCTTGCTTGCTTTCTTCCGTGGGTAGTTCTTGGCACAGTGCCTATGCTTGTGACAATGAAAAAAATTGACTTTCATCAAGTCCATCTTCTTTCAAACCTTTTCACCTTGGGAATTATTTCCCTTGGTCTTCTTTCCTTACTCTCTAAGGCAAAATCCTCTTCCACTTTCTTGGAAGAGGTCCCATCTCTGGTGTTCCTCTTGATCTCCTCCTACATCAAATCTAACCACAATCATTCTAAATCTGGCAGCTTCTCCCTACCATTGACAGAGTCCTGATAACTATGCCAACCATTTAGGAGTCCTAAAAGAGAAAGACTCACCATATCATCCTCAGAAGCAATGATTCCAACACTTCCAAGCTCATCTCGAAAATGAGTGAACTTGGTCAAATAATTTGGAATTGAGTCACCTACCTCCATCTTGATTTTTTGAAGTTTATCTTTCAGTGCCAACTTCCTATGGTCATTACTATTTTGGAAAAGGTCCTTAAATGTTTTCCACATAGAATGCAGAGTTTCCTTCCCATGGAGACTTGATACAATGTGGTCTCGAACTCCCTCAAGGATTATCTCCCTCGCCCTTGCCACACACTTCTTCCAATCGTCCAGATTCTAAGCATCTAATGTTGGTGGCTTAAGAATGTCCTAATCAATGAATTCCTTCAAGCCATTTTCTTCCAACATGACCTCCATCCTATCCTTCTAGGATATATAATTCAAGTTTCCATCCAAGGCATACTCGAACTGCAAACCATAGAATGCCATTTGTTGATCTTGAATTATGTATTGCAATTTTGAATTTCACCTATTACCCTAAACTCAAAACTTCAAAATCTCCTCTAGTATATTGTTCTCAGCTCCAATACCATGTAGGTAATCCTATAGATTCACAAGATCATTCAATTTACTAAAGCACAGGACAAGAATCTACTTCTACTTTCAACCAATGGAAGCCAATAGATTGATGAAAACAATATGAACAAGAATAAGACAAATCAATGGCCCATAACACAATAAGTATCCAGGGAAAGCCACTACTGAAAACCCCCACTATATGTATTGCATTAAATCAGAAATCCAAGATGATAATACAATTCTTTTTCTCACAAGAACAATCCCAACACTGAGTATGACCAATCTCCCTACTCACAAGCAAGCTCAAGCCAATCTCTAGCTTCTTCTGTTGCTCTCCAAGGCCCTATTTACTTGCTCAATTCCTATGGATGAATAACCCATATTAATGGGAATACAGTGCATCCAAAACGTCGCAATCTAAGCTAGGTCTAGTTCTTGATTTCATGCATGATATATACAACTCAGTAAATCATACAACTGATAGTACACTGCCCCTGCACTCTAGTCTCAACTGACACTTTCTTTGAACTGACATGCATGAGTTTCTCATGAGGAAATATTCATTTAAGTGGAGTAGCACTAGTGGATGAATTAGTGCACCAACTAAATGTTAGTCCTCTATTAGTTCCAAAAACAATTTAGAACTAATTTAACTGAACTTAACTCAGTAAACTGAGTGACCTAATTTCCAACTCAATTTAAACTCACACTGGACACCCTAAAACTTAGGGAGAACATATACATGACTATAGAAGGACTTTTAACTCGAAATTCCTACGTTAATTAAGTTAATTAAACTTAATTAACTATTTACAAGTTGCTATGAGAATAGAAGTCGATTTTAATTCACAATTTAATTCAAGGACAAATTAAATTGGAATTTCTAGATTCTATTTTTAACATTTCTTGTTGCTATTTTCAACAACCTCAACGTTGATCTACTCCATTTAGTTCATGCAAAGAAAGGATATATGTTTAAATTGGGGAAGCTCATGGGCCCTTTTGCTGTGAATGCAAGATAGGCCTTCAAGGCAGTTGAGGCCTTACTCGAAAAGATGGAGTTTGTCTAGGGAAATATCTAGCACTATGATCCCAAGGGTGTCAATTTCTTGAAGGAGAGAAAAGATAAAAGCCTCAACTTATGCACACGAGCCCAGGCTTGAAATCGAATGGAAAGTTAGTTTTGATTCATGGCCTTTGAATACAGAAATGGAGATTGAGACCCCAGCGACCACAGAAAAAGCGTAAAAAGGGACCGTTGACCAAGTTGGGGATATCAAGATGGAGGACGTACATATAAATAAAAAGGAAAGAAGTCAAGACCTTGAAGAAGAAGAAGATTTTGTAACCAAGCTAATGGAAACAAGTCTAAACCAACCAATTTTTCAGGTGATCTTGGAGGATCCACCTCAAGCTACAGCCTCATCCTCTGCAGAGGTAACAATTTTGAGCACTCAGGAAGGTGCTACTACTACTAGGTCAAGGTGGTTTGCTGGAAAGGTCATTGAGGAAAGAAACAAGAAATTTAAGGAGGAGATACAATGAGAAATGGCATCCCAATCAGTACCCTATTACACCAGACTGCTGGCTGCTATGGATTTAGAGTGGAATCAAAAGAAGTTTTCACTATAACATCCATTGGCACAATCTTTGCCTTTAGGTTCCCAGTTAAAAACTTTGGATGTTTCTTTGGATCTAACAAGTGTTCCCTTATCAAATAAAATAAATTTCCACAAGCAGGGGAGGAAATTCTATACAATGATCTCAACAGGAATGCAATGATCACCAGCAAAGCCGAGAAATTGTTAGAGAAGGCTGCAAATAGGTTAAAGGAAGAGAGGGATAACTCGCCCTACACATACATAATGAGAGTTTCAAGGAGTTGATCGTAAAATTGGGAGTGAATCTAGAGGATAGGATGACATTGGAAGCTCTCCTTCATCATTCTCAAAAGGAAATCTAAGAGTTGAGGCACAAGCTGAAGATGTTGGGAAGTGAACATGTGAAATCTAAAGAGCTTGCTCAGGTTTAGAGAGAAAAAGTGATATTGTCTAAGGAGCTAATTAAAAGGAATAATGAGATAATATACCTCAAGTATTAATTAGTCAAACTACAAACAAAAATAAACTCTCATGTATGTGCAGTGGTTGTGCCCGAAGACCCTCAAAATCCCACTGAACAACTCACCGAGACCCTTAATGAGCTATAACTCTCGGAAGGGGAGCTAAAGAAGGTGCAGAGAGATTTGGATGTTGCTCATGAAAGTCTAGGTCAAAAGGAAAAGTAGTTGGAGGTTGCTATGATGAACGCCAAACTCATCAATAAAAATCCGCAGGCGGTGAATCAGGAGGTTATTGAGTTGAAAGGAAAAATGAAAGGGAAAATGTCTCTATTGCAAGCAAGGCAGTTGGTCTGGGATGACATCATCAATGAGATGAGGAAAAACTGGGAGCACATAACGTTGATGAATGAACAAAAGATCATGATCAAAGATTATGAAGGATTCATTGAAGCTACCCAAGAGGAGGGCGAGAAGAAGTCTTAGATCGCCAAGAAATTTATTTGGTTTGTTAATAAAAGATTGATCAATGAGATGAGGCCTATTGACGTGTTGGATATAGTTGGCATCATTATGGAGATATCCAAGGTGATCCTAAAAGAGGAGGCTAGAGTCAAAGATGAGGAATCCCTCAAAATAGTGTCAAAAGATGTGGCCACCTTCAGTGATGAGTTCGAAAGGGTGGTCCTAGCAAGATTACCTAGCTATTAGGATTTTCTTGGGGAGTTGATCCCTTGGGAGAAGTATAGCCAAAGACTTGTCGAAGCCAAAAGCAAGGCAAGTTCATCCCACGAGAAAACAACGACCCTCAAAGGGAAAACTATGGTAAATTATTTGAAGAAATAATTTCAACTGTTAGGAATGGTAAGGAACCTATTTTGTCACAGGCTAAGTTATGCTGGCCTGACCAATATTAAGGTCACACATCAATGACTGTTATCATCTCCTTGTCCACCTCCAACACTATGGCAACGATGCAAGCAATTTGTTAATCCACCTATTGTTTATATAATTGAACCATTGACACAACCTACATCACCAACTTAGCGTACTTGAAGATATTTCTAATTATTTCGATTATGACATTTTACTTGCATCTCTTATGTAAATATTTTGTTCTATTTAGTTTGTTAGTATTTGGTTAGTACAACTATGCCACAGAGCATGCTGAAGTTTTTGAAATGATTGGTTACCATGATGAAATGAAGAAAGAATATTTTTGTAACGAGCTCTCTCTCTAGAGGCTCTATAAGAACAATTTTATTGAACTAAACGAGGGTTCATAATTTTGGGGAAGTCACTTCTTGTTTTCATAAGAACAATGTTGTGGATCGTGATGAATGCATGCTTCATTGGAAATCAATACAAAGTTTTTGGTGATTCTAACTTTTTGAGTTTGTAGTATGTATTATTTTCTATGTGTCTACATATGTGTTCAATACTCTTCTCAGATTGCATGTAATATTAGTTGTTGGATGTGTATTTCATGAATGTATAGACTTGTTTAAATCATATGCTGATGAATGATGTCTCTATGGATATGGAAACTAAGTCCTTAAAAGCACCCCACGTATCTTTGCACCCCATTAACATCTCTTCTCCTTTCATTTCACTCTGAACTCTGACACATGGTATTCTTAAAAATTTAAGACATGTGTATCGAGTTTCATTTTTACCTAGCTCTCCTATCACACACCCTAAAAACAACTGATAATGTGCGAACTTAATCAGGATCAGTTACCATGAATTTAAGATTGATTTTCCTGTGAATTATTATCTACATCAGTTCCTGTGTTGCACCTCTTATGAAAGGTTTTGAATCAATTTATTTTGAACTATATTGAAGAGTTGATCCGGATTTAAATAAGAATGCAACAAATTATAGAGATAACCATAAACACAGATATGCAGCAGAAATAATACTTCATTTCATTAATGTGAAATACTGAAATATGCTTACAAACAGTAATGGAAATAAACCAGCTAGGGCGATGGTAGCTTATCTCTGAGAAGATATGTGGTGGCTACATGCCTCTAAACTGTCTTACAATGAGGCTCGAAGGCCTATTTATTGTTGAGAAACAATAGAAAACCCTAAACATCCAAAAACCTAACCCTAGAAGATGAAACGCCAAACTATGGGCCCCGTTTGGGTAAATTGGTACATCAACTTCCCGGGGTCATAACTTTGGCATATGATCTCTGTTTGACATGTACAATATCTCAGTAGAAAGATCTATCTGAAAACTACAACTTTGGGAAGAGAAACATTGCTCCATGGACCCTTGTGGCTCCCGATTTTCCCAAAAAACGTCATTTAGGGCCTCAAAATGGCTCCGGAAGTTTAGGACCCGAAAAATTGCTAAAAATAGTAAGTTGTGCTACAATTAAGGAAACTGAAAACGCTGAGAGAAACAATGGTGGGAGTCTAAGTGGACTTGGCAGGTGGCCACCAATGTCCACCTGGATTAAGAGTAAATGTGCTATGAGTTTCTAGTCAAATATAAAATCACTCACTAAGATGTCCTTGGCATTGGTCTCCACTCAATCTAGGGGCTACCTCTAGGAACAACAACACCACCTATCCATTAGATATTCCCGATGAGCTTCCTTGGGAGACAAATATCCAACAATGTACATTACAAAGGTGCACAAATCATTATTCAAAATTTAAGGATGATCTTGGGAGGTTAGATCTCCCTGTAGAGGGTCGACAAAGCTTAGAAATAGTTTTTCATTCTCTAAGTACATTTCTTGATATTTACAAGAACCTTGGGCTGTAACAACCCTCGTGAAAATTCCATGTAATAAAAGTAAATAAAGGAAAAATAATAACCACAGATTATGGGACACTTATTCCAAGATGAATGATGGGCATAATCCTTGTGACGGGGATCACTAGTGATTGGTTATGGCTAAGGAAATTGGCAAAGGAAATGGCTAGGAAATGGCTAAGGCTTTGGGAAGGCAAAATGACATTTTTGGCACAATTATTTATCAAAATAATGGAAACTAGGAGAAAAGGGAGGTGCAAGGTCAGAAGTTGCATGTGAGGAGGAAAATGAAGGAAAATAATAGAAAATGAAGAAAATAGAGGCCTCATTGATAAAAAGGCTTATGAGGATTAGTTGGTAATCTTTTTTCAATTTAGTGTTGGATCTCTCTTCTATTCTCTATCTATCTCATACTCTTGGAGACAGATTTTTCTTGGAGCACTCTTGCAGGGTGTGGCATACTTGGATTCTTGGATAAAGAAAGCAAAGGAAGAGAAGGAAAGCACAAGAGGGCATCAAGATCAACAACTAGACCAAATTTGCTGCAGGTACCGAGTTGCATGTATGTTTCCTTCACTAGTTTTGGCATGCGTGGCATATGAATGTGGATCTTTGGTTGTGATCTGCCATTGGCATGGAGAATGGCCAAGTTTGACAGTGGATTGCATAGCCTTTCCATTTCCTAGATAACCATGGTGATTGTGGGTTTAGTTCCTTGTTGTGTTTTTGGTTGGATCTCATGTTTCCTTACCATGGGTTGAGTTATTAGTGGCATAGCCTTGGTTGGACAAATGCTCTAGAGCCGTGAAACAACTTGGGTTGAGTTACTAGTCCCATAGCCTGGGTTGGAAAAATTCTTTGGAGCCCTTGGTGGGTTGAGTTACTAGCCTTGTAGCCTTGGTTAAACAAATTATTTGGAGCCCGGTAAAAGTTGTGGGTTGAGTTACTAGTCCCATATCCTTGATTGGACAAATGCTCTGGAGCCCTGGATGCCTGGGATAAAGACCGATCCAATGATGGTTTTGGTGATGTCTGATTACGAGGTGGAATATCTATTTGATGGGTTGAGGTGGATGGCCTCTGGAAGCCTTGGATGGTTTTTGATTTATGTGTTCTATGAGATCCCACATTCATGCTTGGAATATGGCACGGGGGTGAATGGCTGAAGAGAAATTTGGCTCAACCATTCTATGGTCGGGTGGAATGTGGAAGTCCCATCATGGGTTTAGATTTTGCATAATTAATGAAAGGTTATTTATCCTTGTATTTCTATGAGTATTATGATGGATTATATGTTGTTTATATGGTTGTGATTTCATGGATAATTTTGTATTATGTTGGTTATTTACATGTTTTGTGACAACAACCATGTGTGGTTCTCATCATGTTTTTATTTGCAATTGAATGATCAATGTAGCTATGACCTAATGGATGGAATGGAAGTTGATGTGTTGATGCATCAATGGTTCTTAGCAATTCTTAGCTAAGTATGATACCCCTATTCGCATAAATGTTAATTACACTTGTAGATTACACACTTGCAATATGTTTGACGAAATGCCTGTCGTAGCTAGTAGGGGTCTAGTCAAGGTCTTGAACAAGTATTTTAGTACTATAATTTCCATGTTATTTTACTGATTTGAAAAGATGGTTCAGTTTTGGGTAGTGACCTAGGCTCTGGGCCTGCAAAAGTGGCTCAAATCCTAGAGTCGCTGGCATAACATTGACAGTTTTGGTCTTTGGTTGTTGGAAGGCAAGCCTATGGGAGCAATGTTTGGTTTTGGTCACCCTCATGCCTATAACATGGGAGTGTCTGAGGCTTAAATTGTCCAAACGATCAGTGGGATCCTAAGGCAAGCTGTCTAAAGTATTGGATTGGTTCATGAGGGTCATGTAGATGATGATTAATGTCTGTATGGTGTGTTTCCATCGGTTCCACTTCCTTAACATGACTTAGGAGGTCACATGTTTACCCCAGCTGGCTAGTTGCTTGGGTAAATATGGGAGGAGGGTGTTACAAAGTGGTACCAGAGCATGGTTCACCCCTCAGACTAGATGGGCTATGTATTGGTCATGCATGAATGTAAGTTGCATGTGTGCCTCTCACACTTTCATTCCATGTGTTTGGTGCATTTGCATGGTGTTGTTCATGGTTGAAGTGATGTCGTCATGTGAAACTTGATGTTTTGTTGAGGAATGTAACATCGTGAGTGTATGATTTCTTACATGTCAATTTGTTTACATGTATCGTTGTAGTATTTTTGTTTGCAATCTTGATTGATTGGTTACATTCTTGTATGCTTGGTTGCATGTATCATTCTTGCAGGTTTAATTTCAAGTATTGTTCATTCATACTTGATCATACATGTTTATGCATATTTGTGGATGGTTATGCATCGCTTAACCATGTGGTCAAGTGTATGGTGACATAATGATGGTGGTTGTCATGCATGAGGTCGTGGTGTGTGTTGTTATTGAGGTCATGCATTGATGACTGGACCCTAGTTAGAATGACGGTTGCATGGTTATATGCTTATGTTTTATGTTTCTATACACTGTCATGATTATGTTATACATGTATAACACTAATTTGTTGGTCTTTTAGACAAGATGTCCTTCCCGAGCTATACTAAGGTACATTGGTTTATTGTGATTTGTTTTAGCTAACATGATACACCTTGCAGGAAGAAATATTAAATGGCTAGCAAGATGGTTGACTATAGAGACTCCCCCTATGAATCTGAAAGTAGTATGGTGTTGGGAACCCTTCTGATTTGGTAGTTACATTGAGAATCTTGAAGGAAGAAATAAGGAGTTGTAAGGCAGATACTGACAGAATCATACATGCACAGGAAAAGCTAACAGAGGTAAATGAAATCATACTTCAGAGCTTGTCAGATTTGTAGCGGCAGGGACCGCTTCGAATCAAACATGAGCAGGATGATCGACATAATGGGGCATATGCTAGTAGATCACATGGTGGCCACATATTAGATAGAGATGACAGAATCAGAGATGGAAAAATGTTGGACACTTTGGATAGGAGAAGGGATAGTCACAAATACTGTTCTAGTTCTGGTTCCGATAGACATGATGATCGATATCATTATCATCCTTAAAGGAGGAGTGATAAGGGGTATTTTCTAGATGAGTTTAAGAAAGAAAAGCCACCTACTTTTTATGGAGAGGTATAGAAATCACAAGATACAGAGGCATGGTTGTTAGGAATGAATAAGTTCTTAAGGTTGCATGACTATTTAGAGAACATGAAAAATAGAGTGGCTACATTTAGTCTCAAAGGTAAATCAAACATTTGGTGGGAAGATGTGAATAACATTAGAAGTATACGTGAGAAAGAGTTGACTTGAAATGAGTTTGAGCAGCTATTCAAGAAGAAGTATCTATCGAAAGATACTTTGATGACAGAGAAAAATAATTTTATGAGCTAAAGATTGGATCCATGACAGATGATGAGTATACTAGTAGGTTCTTGGAGTTGCTGAGGTATGTGCCTTACGTCAAGGAGCAGAAGGCCAAGATTCAAAGATTCACCAGTGGGTTACTATTGGCATTTAAAGATAGGATTGAGGTCGATGAGCCTAGATCATTAGAAGAGGCCAACCAAAAGTTGAAGCATTGCTATGAACAATCGAAGCACATGTCAGAGACTAAGCGAGATTAGAGAGGTAATGAAAAGAATAAAGGAAAATGGGACAAGAAGCAAGTAAGACCATAAGATTTAGGTAATAAGGAGAATGTTGCACAACCTAAGAGGTTCAACTCATCAGATAGAGGACACGTACACAATTTGAGGAACAGAATAAGGAGCCCGTGTAATGTTGGACTTGTGGAGGAGATCAACGCATGAGAGATTGTCCATAATACAAGAGTGGTAGGCCTAAGATATATAGTTCATAGGAGGCACAGACTGTTGGAGGTGTTGGTCAAAGTATTCCACGTATCTATGCAACATTGGATGACAAATAGGAAGAGCATTATGCATGTATTATTGAGATGGATGGTAAGCTTTGTGATCAATTTATTTGTATTCTAATTGACCCTGAATCTAATTATAGCTATGTTGGTCTTGACTTGGTGGATAAGTGTGGTTTGAGTAAGGAATTACCTGCAAAGTCTTGGTTAGTGCAGTTGGCTACAAGCACGAAGAAACGAGTTCATCATTTGGTAAGAGCTTGTGCATTTGACTTGAATGGTATGCCTACTACAACACATTTGAATGTATTACCGTTGGGTTCATACAATATGTTGTTGGGCATGGACTAGTTGTATTCATAGAACCAAGGTAGATTGCCATGACAAATCCATTGAGTATGTTGATGATAATGGAGAACCAAGAGTCTTATAGGGTAAGAAGAAAGCTACACCAGTTAGGATGGTGACAACTATGCAAGTAAAGCGTAGTCGCAAGAAAGGGTGTAAGCTATTTATAGTGCACATTTCTAGTGATAATGGTAAGGAAGTTGAAGGTGTAGATGTGTTGAGTAGGTACCCAATTTTACAACAGTTCAAAGATGTATTTCCCGAGGATATTACAAAGTTTCCACCTCACAAGGAGGTAGACTTTTCTATTGAGTTAGTGCTAGGGGCATCTCCAACATCAAAAGCACCTTACAGGATGAACACACTTGAGTTGGTTGAGTTAAAATTGTAGCTGAAGGAAATATTGGGCAAGGGGTACATTAGGCCAAGTGTATCACCATTGGGCGCACTAGTATTGTTTATGAAGAAGAAATATGGTACTCTTAGATTATGCATTGACTACAAGCAGTTGAAAAAAGTGAGCATCAAAAACAAGTATCAGTTATTGAGGATTGATGACTTTTTTGATTAGATGAAGGGAGCAACAATGTTCTCGAAGATTGATATGAGATCTAGATATCATTAGGTATGCATCAAAGAGGAGGACATTTACAAGACCACATTCAAGACTAGATATGGGCATCATGAGTTTGTTGTTGTTCCATTTGGTTTGACTAATGCTCCAACTACATTTATGTGTTTGATGAATAGTGTGTTGCCTCCATATTTGGATAAGTTTGTTATTGTGTTCATTGATGATATACTAGTATATTCTAAAAATGAGGAAGAACATGCCAAGCATTTAGCATCAACGTTGAGGTTGTTGAGAGAGCATCAGTTGTATGCTAAGCTCAACAAGTGTAGTTTCTTTCAGATTGAGGTACACTACTTGGGGCATGTTGTCTCCAAGGAATACATTGTAGTAGATCCAAAAAAGATAAGAGCCATCATGGAGTGGGTAGATCCTAAGAATGTGGATGAGGTGAGATCCTTCATGGGTTTGGCAAGCTACTACAGGAGGTTCATTAGGAACTTCTCACAGATTTCTTATCCTATCACATCATTGTAGAGGAAAGGTAAGAAGTTTGAATGCACAAAGGAGTGTGAGGCTAGTTTTGAGCAGCTTAAGCAATTGTTGACACATGCACCAGTGATAAATATTGTAGATCCAGACCAAGAAATTGTAGTGTGCACATATGCTTGCAAGAGAGGACTTAGTGGAGTCCTTATGCAGGATGGACAGGTGGTATGTTATGAGTTGCAAAAATTGAATGAGCACGAGCATAACTATCCCACACATGATCTCGAGTTGACAACGATTATACATGAATTGAAGATGCAGAGACACTATCTTCGGGGCAGGAGATTCACATTGATGAGTGATCACAGTGGTTTGCGATATCTATTTGATCAACCGAATCTAAATTCCAGGCAAGCTAGATGGTTGGCTACAATCAGTGAGTTTGATTTTGAGATCCGATATATCAAATGTAAAGAGAAAAAAGTAGCAGATTCTCTTAGCAGGAGGATACAAGTAAATCACTTAGCAGCTATGAGCACCTATGGGACAGATCTAGAAGATAAGATCTTGCAGGTAGTTCGGCAGGATGTCAGATATATGAATATTGTGCACAGGTTGTAGTAGAATACAGGTACATGTACAAGTACAGGGGATAGTATAGGTACATGTATAGTTGATAGTACAAGTATAGGTATAGATGATGGTACAAGTACAAGTATAGGTATAGGTGTAAGTGCACAGGATATGGATTATCATCTTACAATGAATGGATTGGTCAGGTTCTGAGACAGGATATATGTGCCAAATAACAATCAGATCAAGAAGGTGATCTTGAGGGAGTTTCATGCGAAACCTTATTCATGTCACCCAGGTTATCAGAAGACATTGATTGTGGTGAAGAAATTTTATTATTGGCCGAATTTGAAAATGGATGTAGCAGAGTTTGTGGCTAGATGTTTTGGTTGTCAGTGAGTAAAAGAAAAATGTAAACATCTAGGTGGACTGCTACAGCTAATAGCGATTCCAAAATGGAAATGGGAGGTCATTTCCATGGACTTCATCACAAGGTTTCCAAAGACAATGAGACAAAATGATTCCATCATGGTTATTTTGGACAGG
Organism: Pinus taeda; assembly: GCA_000404065.3. Taxonomy (NCBI): domain Eukaryota; kingdom Viridiplantae; phylum Streptophyta; class Pinopsida; order Pinales; family Pinaceae; genus Pinus; species Pinus taeda. The sequence continues at coordinate 51,058 of APFE030060615.1, read as the reverse complement.
TTGATAAAAATTGCACACTTCATTCTGATTAAGTCTACATTCTCAACTAGCGATGTAGCACAGGTATTAATTAGAGATGTGGTCAGATGCATGGTGTTCCAAAGAATATTGTGTCAGACAAGGATGCGAAGTTCACTTCTAAGTTTTGGAAGGAGTTGTTTGCAGGTTTAGGCACAAAGTTGGCTTTCAACATAACTTATCATCCGCATATAGATGGATAGACAAAGAGGGTCAACAGGATATTTGAGGACATGTTGAGGATGTATTTGATGCATCAGCAATGAAAATGGGAAGAGTATCTCCCCTTGGTAGAGTTCATGTACAACAATGGGTATCAGGAATCATTGAGAATGAGACATTTTGAAGAATTGTATGGGTGGAGTTGTAACACCCCCATTAGTTGGAGTGATCGGGTTAGCAGGGTGTTGATTGGACCAGATATGTTGGTAGACATGGAACATGAAATGGAGGTTATAAAGAGGAATCTAAAGGCAACACATGATAGGCAGAAGAGTTGTGCATATTAGAACATGTTGTTCAAGGAGTTCCAGGTTGGGGAATAGGTGTACTTGCACATCAAACCAAAGAAGATCTCCTTGCGGATTGGATCATGTGCCAAGATGGCACCATGATTTTGTGGACCCTTTAGTATCATTGACAGGATTGGCCCAGTAGCCTATCGAATTTCACTGCCTTCGACAGTGAAAGTCCACAATGTATTCCATGTATCTTTGCTTAATAAGTATGTTAAGGATGTTGATCATGTGATTGATTGGTCTGTATTAGAGGTGGAACTAGATGGAGAATTCTAGCCAGAGCCTCAATGTATATTGCAGAAAAAGGTGCTCATGCTCCGAAACCAAGCAATGGAGCAAGTTAAAGTGTAGTGGAAGCACTTTGGGCCCAATGAAGCTACATGGGAGATGACAAATTAGATGTAGGCTACGTATCCTTCCTCGTTGGCCGGTTGAGGCAAATAAATTTTGGCTTGGTGTTTTGGTATATGTTTTGATGATGTTGGTTTATTTACATATGTATATGGATGTAAATACTGCCACGAGCTATGTTATAAAGCTCCACTATGTGGTATGTTGTCATGATGTCATGTTATTATGTTGTTATGTTGGTTTTCTTTTCAGTAGGGTGATCATTGTAAATACTGCATCGAGTTAAGTTATAAAGCTCCATTAACAATATATATTTTTATCACAACGATTTTGTGGTTATAGGTGTTGCTAAACACCAAGGACGGTGTTCCCCCAAGGGGGAGGGTTCTGTAATAGCCCTGGTGAAAATCCATCTAATAAAAGTAAATAAAGGAAAAATAATAACCACAGATGATGGGACACTTATTCCAAGCTAAATGTTGGGCAAAATCCTAGTGATGGGGATCATTAGTGATTAGTTATGGCTAAGGAAATTGGCAAATGCAATGGCTAAGGCTTTGGAAAGGCAAAATGATATTTTTGGCACAACTATATATGAAAATAATGGAAACTGGGATAAAAGGGAGGTCAAAGGTCACAAGTTGCATATGAGGAGGAAAATGAAGGAAAATAATGGAAAATGGAGAAAATAGAGGCCTCATTCATAAAAAGGCTTATGAGGATCACTTGGTAACCTTTTGTTATTTCAGTGTTGGAGCTCTCTTGTATTATCTCTCCCTCTCATACTCTTGGAGACTTAGATTTTTCATGGAGCACTCTTGGAGGGTGTGACATACTTGGATTCTTGGAGCAATAATGCAAAGGAAGGGCAGGAAAGCGCAAGAGGGCATCAAGATCAACAACTACATCATATTTTCTTGCAAGTACCCAGTTGCATGTATGTTTCCTTCACTAGTTTTGGAATGCATGGAATATGCATGTGAATATTTGGTTGTGATATTTCATTGGCATGGAGGATGGATGGGATTGATAGTGGATTGCCTAACCTTGCCACTTCCTAGATATCCATGGTGATTGTGGGTTTAGTTCCTTGTTGTGTTTTGGGTTAGATCTCATGTTTCCTTAGCTTGGGTTGAGTTATTAGTCCTGTAACCTTGGTTGGACAAACACTGTGGAGTCCTAGAACAACTTGGGTTGAGTTATTGGTCCTGTAGCCTGGGTTGGACAAATGCTCTGGAGCCCTTGGTGGGTTGAGTTACTAGTCCTGTAGCCTTGGTTGGACAAACACTCTAGAGCCTAGTAAAAGATGTGGGTTGAGTTACTAGTCCCATAGCCTCGGTTGGACAAACACTCTAGAGCCCTGGATGACTGGGATAAAGATTGATCTGATGATGGTTTTGTTGATGTCTAACTGTGAGGTGGAACCACTGTTTGATGGGTTGAGGTGGATGGCCTCTAGAAGCCCTGGATCATTTTTTCTTGATGTGTTCTATGAGATCCCATATTCATGCTTGGAATATGGAAAAAGGGGTGAATGAATGAAGAGAGATTTGGTTAAGCCATTCTATGGTCAGGTGGAACTTGGAAGTCCCATCCCGAGTTAGGATTTTGCATCATTAATGAAAGGTTATTTCTCCTTGTATTTCTATGAGTATTATGATGGATTATATGTGGTTTATATGGTTGTGATTTCAAGGATAATTCTGTCCCTATTATGTTGGTTATTTACATGTTTTATGACAACAACCATGTGTGGCTCTCATCATGTTTTTTATTTGTAATTAAATGATCAATGTATCTATGACCTAATGGATGGAATGGAAGTTGATGTGTTGAGGCATCAATTGTTCTTGGCGATTATTAGCTAAGTATGAGACCCCTACGCTCAGAAATGTTAATTACACTTGTAGATTACACACTTGCAATATGTTTGACGGAATGCCTGTCATGGCTAGTAGGGGTCCAGTCAAGGTATTGAACAATTATTTGCTTTAGTATTGTCATTTCCTTGTTATTTTATCGATTTGAAGAGATGGCTCAATTCTGGGCAGTGACTTGGGCTATGGGCCTGAAAAAGTGGCTCAAATCCCAGAGTCACTGGCATAAGATTGACATTTTTGGTCTCTGGTCACTGGGAGACAAGCATGTGGGAGCGACTTTGGGTTTCTGGTCGCCCTCATGCCTATGGCGTGGGAGCGAATGAGGCTTAAGTTGTCTAAAATATTAGTGGGACCCCAAGGCAAGTTGTATAAAGTATTGGATTGGTTCCTGATGGTCCTGTAGCTGATGACTAATGTCTGTATGGTGTGTTTCCATTGGTTCTACTTCCTTAACATGACTTAGGAAGTCAAATTATATCATAGTGGCCTCTCGTCGCATGTTTACCCCGACTGGCTGGTTGCTTGGGTAGATGTGGGAGGAGGGTGTTATATGGGCCAACAACTAATGGCTTTATAGATATGATGAGGCGTCATAAGGAAATAATGATGGGTCTCGATAAATGGGCTGAGGTAAATAGGAGGGTTACAAAAGAACATTCCAAATCTACATTTAATTTTAAAGAAGGGTTGAAAAGAAAGATGTTGAAGGTGAAATATTTCAAGCACCATGAAATAACCCACCATTTGTATGATAGGTTCCTTATAGCGTATGGTAAATTGCCATGGAATGACAAGGTTCCACATTATTTTGCGTGATTCTTTTATGTAGAGTTTTTTGAGTGTATGAAACCTGATTATATCGACCTTCCATCCAAATATTTTGTTACTGGAAAAAGCCAGACATATGATTTGAAGGGTGCATTTAGTGATACTGCATTGCCTCGTACTTCGCCTCTTTTGGTACCTCAACCACAATGTCTGGTAACTCTGTGGTCAGAGATGGATGCCACTTCTTAGATTGGTCGAGAAGTAAGCGATACCATTCCAGACAACATACAAACTGCATTGACTGGAATTAATGTCGGGCTATATCAACAAAGAGCATGAGTTGATGCATGTGCTAATTTTGTATTTAAATCAAATGTGGAATTAGATAATATGAATATGGAATAGGTTAGACCGTATGCAAAGGCTTTCCGTGATGGCTAGAAAGACCTAATTGGTCATGAGGAAGAGGGCATGGGATCGATATGTTAATGTTTAGGGTTTATGTTTTAATGTAATGTAATGTATGTGTTAATGTTTAGAAAAGATGTTTTAGTGTTAATATTTAGAAGAGGGCATTGGATTCACATACATTTTGTAATTATTTATTTATTTATTTTTATTTTATTTTATTTTTCAGATATAATCTAACACGAATGTTTCATATGTTCACCATTTGCAGTTAACTTGTTTGTTGAACGAAAATTTTGATAATATAATGTTGTTGGGTTCATGTTCAAATGAAGATATGTCGGTCTAAATTGACAAAGAGCACAAGATGATGCATGCTATAATTTTGTATTTAAATCAAATGTGGAATTAAATAATATGAATATTGAAGTGGTTAGAGCATATGCAAAGGCTTTCCGTGATACTTGGAAAGACCTAATTGGTCATGAGGAAGAGGGCATGGGATTGATATGTGTTAATGTTTAGGGTTGATGTTTTAATGTAATGTAATCTATGTGTTAGTGTTTAGAATAGATGTTTTAATGTTAATATTTAGAAGAGGGCACTGGATTCACATACATTTTGTAACTTTTTTTTCCAGATACAATCTAACATGAATGTTTCATATGTTCACCATTTGCAGTTAACTCATTTGTTGAATGAAAATTTTGATCATATAATGTTGTCGGTTTTGGGTTCAAACGAAGATATGTTGAGGATATTAGTTTTTTTTTGAAGAACATGTCCATACTATTAATTTACTTTTATTATTTCGATATTGCGATTTTTTGTAAAATAAATAATTACATAATTAAATGTTAACAAATTTCCATTCCATCCGACATTTTTATCACTGCGTGAGTCTCTTCCTTCGTATTAGGAGATGTGTCAGAGATTGGCTTGTTATAAATATTGAATATTTCAACTTTGTTTCATTATAAATTGAAGCAAGTTTCATTAAAAACGAGATCTATATTACAATTTTAATATTTTCAAATTTTAGGTTTGTGAAGGCAGTTTTCCTTCTCCAGGGATGTTAGCGATGGAGTCAACTATGGGGATTGGATCATCTGGAAATTTTGAAGAAGTTGTTACGATTTTTTTGATATTACGACTTCATGCATTTTCATGTGCATTTTTATTTTTTTAATATATGTGTGTGTGTGTGTAAATGTGTTGTACATGGCATTCATGAGGGCACAATGCAGGGGGAATACCACGAGGTATTGCATGGAATTTGAAACCTTTTATAATTTTGTTTTGATGATAAAATTTTCATTTATTTTTAATACATTAAAATTTAATTTAAAAGTACATAATCATATGTATATAAGCATATTACACATGTTGTGCAGGGCACCCATGAGGATGAGGCTGATGATAGGATGAGGATGATGATAGATCATAGATGCGAGCAAGATTATCCTTTATGCATATTGATGATAGGTTGTAGATGTAAGCAAGATTATCCTTGATGCATATTTGTATTTGACAATATTTTTATTATTTTTACTTTCATCATGATATAAATTTTGGACATATTTTACATAGAACTCTTTATTATGAATTGATCTTTAATATAAAATTTTTGGAGTTTATAAATTTTTCATAATGAATCTTATAATGTTGTAGAAGATAATATGGATTTGGGTTGATACTTAGGTTTTGTCAAGTTGTTTGATATATATATATATATATATATATATATATATATATATATATATTAAAATTGCAAATTATAAAACATGATACATGATACATTTTGCATTAATGAATTTTATCATGGTGTAGAAGTCTAAAGATATCATAACTTAAAATTACATTACAAAACATGGTGTACATTTTGCATTCATGAATAGATCATCATCTTGTATAGAAGAGCTACTACGGATGTGGGTTGATACTTAAGTTTTAAAATAAAGTTGTTCAAAGCGAACATACTATAAAATTGCATTATAAAACATGATACATTTTGCACGATGCACGATTTGATGCTTAAATGTTTTACATTTAAGTTCATGAATATGAAACAATGAAAGTAAATTTGCATTTAGTTGGTACTTTGTATCGCTCACATATGTAGAGTTTTAGAAGCCAACTTTTGATACCCTTTGTAATAGTTAAAGTTTCTCCATACCAACTGTGAGTGATGTATGTTTGAAGTTAAATGATAAGTAGAACGCATCAAGTGATAAGTAGAATACATATAGTTAAAATGTGGATAACTAGAATGCATCAAAATTATGAACAAATGTAGTCACATATAAGTCACATTTTGGATGCCATTATTACCCACCAAAATTCTCATTAATCAACCTTTGCTTGGTTGTTCTAGTTAACTTCCAACTCTTTATTTGATGTTAGGTTTCAAGTTATAGTTTGTGAGTTTTATCAACAATGGACATTATAAAACATGAAACATTTTGCATGATGCACGGTTTGATGCTTAAAGGTTTTATATTTAACTTCATGAATATGAAGCAATGCTTTTTTTTTGCATTTAGTTGGTATTTTGTATGACTCACATATGTAGAGTTTTAGAACCCAACTTTGATACCCTTTGTAATAGTTACAATTTCCCCATACCAAATTTGAGTGATGTATGTTTGAAGTTAAATGATAAGTAGAATGCATCAAGTGATAAGTAGAATGCATATAGTTAAAATGTGGATAAGTAGAATGCATCAAAATTGTGAACAAATGCAATCACATATAAGTCACATTTTGGCTGCCATTATTACCCACCAAAGTTCTCATTGATCAAACTTTGCTTGGTTGTTCTAGTTAACTTCCAACTCTTTGTTTGATGTTAGGTTTCAAGTTATAGTTTGTGATTTTAATCATTTCCTTTGCTTAATTTTTTATGAAATTTTTGGAAATCAATTTATGCCCCAACCCTATCCATTCAATTCAATAAAAGCTTCAAGTGCTTTCATAATCAATTTTTCTCACCCTTTGAACCTTTCAATCAGGTAGTCTACTAAATGTAGTTGACACATCAAATTGTTATTATCCTCCTCCTTCTATTAGATGTAATGCTATATTGAGCTAGTCTATTTGCATCCATATGTATGAAAGGGTTTTTTCAACATAGGACTAGAAAAGTGTTGAAAAGCGAAGTTTTGTGATTGAAAGCATGACCAGAGTTTTGGACTATTGCCATAACATATCTAGAAGAAATTCTATTATAGCCTCATGAAATTCTATTTTATAAGCATATTTGTAATAAGTGCCCCATATGTAATAGACCATTGCACTTTCTCTCTCTTTTTATGAGATTTATGGTACACATATATACGATATGTGTTTTTTACAAAAGGAAATTCCATTAAGTTTGTTGAATACATATATTCTAAAGTTAAAGTATATTCTTTGTCTTAAAGTTTGTTACTATTGTATTTTTCATGAAATTTGAGAAATCTTAGAGATTGGGAATTAAAAATTGAATGTTGAATCAACTGAATTTGCATTAATCTCAATGTGGGCCTAACTTTTGTCTTAGTAAATAAAATTTTCAAATATTAAATACTATGTCGAGCATTCATTGTTAGTTAATAGGTTCATATAATGGAAATTAGGCAATGCACATATAGATGGTGTATGCACTACATGTATAGGACAAACGTACAATAAAATGCATTTTTTTGACCTATTTAGGACATTAATTTGATTCTATCAAGATGTACAAGAGATGCAAAACATTTTAAATTGATGGTAATGAGATTTTAATAAAGTAAATAATGTCACTAAGATAACACTAAAAATATTTGAAAAGTCACAAAGATGACATAAATAAGAAAAATGCATCACAAAACATGATAAATGTATGATCGACAACAAACAAGAAGGTTGTGATGCTACATCCTTATATTATAGTAGTATTTGGGATCTTTGAATTTCCTTTTAACTCAACAACATAGGCACCATATTAATGAAAACAATTATGTAATACCTAGTATTAGCTAGAATGGACAAATTAAGAGTGCACAAAAAAGAAGGCTAACAATCCACTTGAACTCATTCTAAAATATGAATACAAGGAGAAGATATTGTTGGCCAAATCGATTAAAAAGATTCTAATGGAATTCCATCCTCAATGATTCGTTCATGGTCAACTTTTGACATTCTCCATTTTTTAAATTTCGATTTTTTTCTTGATTGAACTTCTACCTACTTTATGCGTGTTGCACACACCAAGTGACTATATTGACAACTTATGGAATTGGGTTGATAGTCTTGAAAGTAAACATGACTCTTGCTTTGATGAGTTTCTTGGAAAATATATCCTTTTAGTATAGAAGACCCTCTTTCATATATAAAACTATTATCATCATAGTCCTCTAATAACTTCATCTTTCGTTCAGTGAACCACATCAAATAATACTTGACATTTTTGATGTTGTTAATGGGTACAAGTACAAAAAAATCTCTCTTGCACAATAAAAAATAATGTGCAAATTTAGATCATCATTAACATGAAATTAGTTATTAACATGTACAATTTTATTAGATCTATATCTATATTTTAACTATAGACACAATGATTTAAAAAACATAACACACATACACACACACATGTTAGCATTATTACTAATGTGTTTTCCTTGATGGCAACCTACTTGATGAAGACATCAACAAGATATGTCTACATGTGTCATAAAAGGAATATCAGTTCAGATACAGAGGAAAGATAAAGATGAAGTTTGAAGAAGTATATGTAGGTTCTATGAAGCAAATCCATGTACACATTAATGTTTGGTGAAGAAAAGTAGAGTATACATAGGTTCTATGAATCAAATCCATGTACACACTCAGGTTTGGTGAAGAAAAGTAGAGTATATGCGGGTTCTGTGAAGAAAAGCCGCATACACACGCGGTATGAAGAAGGAAAGGCATGTAAAATTTCCAGACCATGGTATTCTAAATACTAAGGGTCTTTACCATGGTATTGACCTGTGGTATTGAGCCCATCAACAAATATTTGATCCTGTCTAAGAATACCATCGAAATTAGCATGGTTTTGACCTGTGGTATTGGATGAGGGCTAAACTATATAAGGAGATGAAGATCAAAGTGGTAGGGGTGTGCAAGTGATAAATATTTCATGAATAATTAGATCTGAAGCAAGTGTCCATGTAATGGGCCGTTATTGATTTGTTTGATCTAAAACTAAGTATGCACCTAGGAACTTGATGATGGATCAAATCCAATAGATCTGAGATGACAGTTTTGATTATGGGTTGATTTGATTAGTGATGATAGTTTCTTGATGTGTGATTTTTCTCTGTATGCTGAGATATGGGTATTTCTTAAGTTCTGTGATGCAACGAAGGTTTGTGCCAGTAGTTGCAGATATGTACGCGAGTTTGATAACTTGAAATGCGCATACGCACGCGGGTTTAATACTAGTAAGTTGCATATATATTCATATCTATCGGCGAGTTTGTATCCTGAAAAGTGCATATACATGCAAAAAAGTTCTGTTGAAAAAGATGTCTGATCAGTTTAATCACTCTTGTTGTGTTTCTGCTGTCTGTGAATGAAGTTCTACTTGATGATTTGGGCTTAATAGTGATGTTTTTATTAACTAAAGAATGATGAAGCTACTAGCTGTTTGTGATTGAATATCAGTGATGGTTCTGTGATTATTTTAGAATGATGCAGTGTATTTGTGTATGCTTCAATATTTATTTTAGAGTGATGATGGTTCGATTTCAGGGTTTAATGTTTTTGAGATCTGTACGTGGGCATGCTTCAAGGAAGTCGAGTATACACACAAGTTCGATACATTAAAGTAGCATATATATTTTAATAGTTTATTGATATGGGATTTTAATTGATTCAATAAGTTGATGCAATATTTGGATTCAATATTAGTACTCTAGTTACAATGATATAATTTCTTTGGTTGTTTGAGAATAATTTTATTGATTTGGATCTCAGTTGGTTCAGTGATTGGTTGATTCAGTTGGTTCAATGGTCGAGTTACAATGATCAATTTTTAGTTTTGATGTTTGGTATTGGGCTTAAATGATGGTAGTGGGTCTAGTCTGAAAATTTGATGAAACATGGCCTACAAGTTGTGATGTTTTGTAGCAGGAGGATCCAATATGAAAATTCATGAAATGTGGCCCATGGAGGTGTTTAGGGTTGGAGCCTTCAATGAGCGAGTTGAAGCTTCCTTCCAGTCGTAGCTGGTAAATATGATTAGGGGGTTGGAGCTCCCTTCCGGCGGGTGCGAGTAAATGAGATCATGGGGTTGGAGCTCCCTTCCAGTGGGTGCTGGAGAATGAGAGAAGGTTGTAGCCTTCTGTAGGTTGTAGCCTTCTGTAGGTGGGTGCCTACGTGCTGGTATGAGTCTATGCCAATACAAGATTGTAAGAAGTTTTTATTGATAATAACAATAAGATAGAGACGACATCATCTGTGGTTTTTTTGCACATTGGGTTTCCACCTAAAAATACTAGTGGTCATGTGTGTTGATGTGTTGATATTGTGTGATGGTTTGCTTTGTTCTTACTGCACCTAGTTATTGTTTCATTGATGTTGAATGAGGTACTGATACACTATCTAATGTTAAACAAATGATGAATTAAATGAAAAGTAAAGTTGACTGGATATACGCCAGTTTTTTGCATAACAGTCGTGTACATACATGGGTTCCCTTCAGTAAAGTCATATACAAAAATTTGGATATGAAATTGAAAAGTTTAATGATTTGAAAACACTGATTCACCCCCCCCGAGTATTTTTCCCAGCAATTGGTACAAGCGCAGGTCCTTCAGAAGAAGCTTGATCACATGAAAAAGATCCGTCAAGATGATGGGAAAGAAGAAGACTACTCGAAGAAAAGATTTAGAAAACCGTGACAGTGACATATCATATGCAGTGACATCTACAAATGTTAGCAAATATTCAAGTCTGGGAGCACCCCGATTTCTATTGATCAAGAATGAAGAAGATGATAATAAAACATTATCAGATATGGGATTCTGTTCTAATTATGATCCATTTCCTTGTCTATGCAATAATGGTAGTGATGGTCTTTCAAATGTTGAAGAAGGTGAGTCTAATTAAGAATGTCAATTATTTATGGCATTTAAAGATAGTAATGAGTAGGATGATAATTCCATGGATGCCCTAGAAGAAAAGGATATTTTTATTGAAGAAATATCTCAGCTTAATATTTATTTAGAAGAAGCTAAATTAGAAAAAGAAACAACTCATAAAAAAGGAAGAGCATAATGAGAAGATAGAATGCGAAATAGTCAGTCTAAGGAAAGAACTTGAGAAAGCAAAAAGTCTTAATCTTAGATTTGCTAAAGGAACTGAAACCTTAGATGAAATCATCGAAGTTCAATGCTCTCCTCTGATAAAGATAGGTCTTGGATACTATGAAGAAACATAAAATAATGTAAATTATTCTATAGAAACAAGAAGCTATCTCACTGCAGTAAAGAGAAGTAGTCAACATCACTCCATCCTACAACAAAAGGATAAAAGACCAAATAATTCATAGGTAAACTTTTCTCGGTTCAATCAAAAGGAAAACAACACTAGAAGATACTATACTCCTAGAAACCTATACTTTAATGGACAATGTTTTTCTTGTCACAATTTTGGTCATAAGGTTTCTCAATGTGTTGCTTACAAAACTATCATGACTAGAGAAGCAAGGAAACAAAAGAATGAGGTTGGGGTAAAGAAATTCTCTTACAATGCCTTCGCTCCTCTTCAATATGAAACTGAATAATTTTTTTGCAATAAATTTGGGCATAAATAATTTGAATGTAGGAGCAAAGGATGATCAATACCTTAGGATAAACAAATAGAATCAACATCTAAGGTATGGAAGAAGAAGACCATCGAATCTGAGAATTGTGGTCTAGATTTATATGCCGGGGATCAAGAAAAACTATGCTACATTGATAGTGGATGCTCAAAACACATGACAGGTGATAAAGATAAGTTTATATATTTTGATGAAATAAAGAAAGAAAAGAGCGTAACCTTTGGAAATAATGCACCTGCTGCTATAAAAAAAGGAACTATTTTGCTAAAATAAAAGGTTAAAGATGAAAATGTTTTTGTTAATGGGTTGAAGCATAACTTGTTAATTTTTAGCCAAATGTGTGACTAAGGGAATGAATTTGTTTTCATGTCAAAGAATAGTGTGGTCCGAAATCTCGATACACGCAAAACTATAAGAAAAGGAGAAAAAATTCCTGGTAATGTCTATGTCTTGGAAGGCAGTCTAGAATAATGTTACTTAACAAAATGAGAAGAAAGTTGGTTGTGGCATAAAACATTGGGACATCTAAGCTTCACTCAAATACATAAGTCAAGAAATCTAGGAGCAGTTCATGATGTTCCCAACATCTCTCTACCAGAAAATACTATATGCAAATCATGTCAATTTGGTAAGCAAACCAGGGTACAATTCAATGCCAAAGAAGGTTATGCAAGTAGGACCCTTGAACTTATTCATATTGATTTGTAAGGGCCAATGAAGAAAAGTTCACTTAGAGGTTAACAATATTTCATCTTATTTATTGATGAATTTACTAGAATGTACTGGATTGGTTCATTAAAATATAAAGATGAAACATTTGATAAATTTACAGTATTCAAAGCTTGAGTAGAGAATGAGTTAGACTTGAAAACCAAATGTCATAGATCTGTCAGGGGAGGATAATTCATATCACATATTTTTTTGACTTTTGTGAACAACATGGCATCAAGAGGCAATTCTCTATAGCTAAGACTCTTCAACAAAATGGGGTAATAGAGAGAATGAATAGAAAAATTCAACAAATGGCATGTTCCATGCTTGACGAGTCCGAGACTCCTCGTACCTTCTAGGGTGAAGCAACACGTACAACGATAAATATTATTAACAAGGCTCATATCCATGTGAACATTGATAAAACTCATGAACTTTGGTATGGTAAACCCCCCAAATATTAAGCATTTTAGAGTTTTTGGAAGTAAGTGTTACATAAAGAATAATAATGATAAACTTGGAAAGTTTGAAGCTAGAGCTGATGAAGGAATTATCCTTGGATACTCCTCTAGAAATAAGCGATATAAATGTTACAATAAAAGACTTCAAAATATTGTTGAATGCATTGATGTTGTGATTGATGAAGCATCCACAGGTATAAAAAAGGAAGCACCAATAGATGACGAAGATACACTTACAATAAGCCAAATGGATGTTAAATCATTTTTAAATGGGAACCTAGAAGAAGAAGTCTATATTGAACAACTTGAAGGGTTTATTCTAGGAAATGATGAAAAAATTGTTTGCAAACTCAAGAAGGAATTATATGGGCTAAAACAATCCCCTCATGCATGGTATTATAACCTTGACAAATATCCTCAACAACAAGGCTTCACTAAGGGGTCTGCAGATAATAACCTATATATAAAGGTGGATGATGGTAAGCTTTTAATTGTTATTTTTATGTTTATGACATCATCTTTGGTAGCAATGAAGAATCCATGACTCAAAGGTTTGCTTCTGTCATGCAGTAATAATTTGAAATGTCTTTACTTGGTGAACTAACATACTTTCTTCGTTTACAAGTAAAACAAGCAAATAGTGACATCTTTCTCTCACAAATAAACTACCTTAAGAAAATTCTGAAGAAATATGGAATAGAAGATTGCAAATTGGTATGCACACCCATGGTGATAGGATGTAGTCTCAGTTCACATGATTATTCTTCCGTAGTCAACTAACCAGAATACAGATCCATGATCAAAAGTCTACGTTATCTTATAGGAACAAGACCAGATATCATGCATGCAGTTGGGATTGTTGGATGATTTCATGCTAATCCAAAGAAAACTCATCTTCAGGCAGACAAAAGAATCTTCAAATATCTACAAGGCACTCAAGGATTTGGTTTATGGCATCCCAAAGATGCATATCTTACTCTTCATGCTTATGCAGATGCAGATTGGGCAGGAAATGTTGATGATAGAAAAAGCACTAGTGGAGGAGCATTCTATATGGGACCCTACTTGGTATCATGGTTCAACAAAAAACAAATATCAATTGCTTTATATACTACAAAAGCATAATATGTTGTTTCTGCCTCTTGCTGCACACAACTTCTTTAGATGATGCAAATATTGTAGGATATTCAAATCAATTTTTCTCCACCCATTTCCATTCTATGTGATAATACACTTGCCATTAGTATTTCAAAAAATCCTGTTATGCACTCCAAGACCAAGCATATTCCAATTAAATATCATTTTCTAAGAGAAAAAGTGCTTGAACAAAATATCAAATTGGAATATGTTCCTTCAAAAGAACAAGTTGCCGATATTTACAAAAAAATCTCTTCCACGTGATGCATTTGAATATCTCAGATGGAAATTAGGAATGGTCCTTGTTTCATCATTATGTTGATTCTTCATGTTCAGGGGGAGTAATACATATGTGTATTGATGATGACTCCCATGGTTATTTTTTGACGTTCATGATTGCTTACATTACTGTTAATGCATCAGATGTTGTAACAGTGAACTGGGACAGACAATACAGGCTTAGGAGGAGCTAAAGGTAAGAGGTTTTAGTATTTCACTTTCTATACATGGATCCTATAAAGACAAGTCACGTATAAACACAATTTCTAAACTGAACAATCACGCATATCTTGCTATAATTAAGAAATAAGCTCCAATTTTTCTTGTTGATTCTGGAATTGGTTGAGTATAGTCTGTAGATACGACACAAGTTTAGGGGAGTAATTTTCTATGTTTCTAATAGTTCATTGTTGGCATTATAATTCCTTGATACATAATAATGCTTATCAATGGTGATGATGCTTATATTGCTAAAGTTCTTGATTAATGATGAAGAAGTGCATGTTGCTATTCATGTTACTGCTAACAGATGCTTATGGTGCAAATTCTACATAGTATATGATGATTGCTGAATATTATCTTGGTATCGTTACCTCACTATAGTGGTATTTGGTATTGATTATACATGTCATATTTTTCATCTGATGTAAAGTTCATGTAAAGACCTATGATGTAATCATTATAAAATTTAGTCATGTATGGACTACTATGGTTAAGTATTTTTGGGCATGTGATGTAATTTCTAACACCACTGTGATTGGGTGGTTGATGTAATAATGAAGTCAAATATGTAACCCCACTGGATTGGGTGGTTGATGTAATAATGAATTCAAATATGTAACCTCACTGTGATTGGGTGGTTGATGTAAGTTTGAGTCCTTGGTGATAGGAAAAGTCATATTCAGTTGAGTGATAGAGTCATGTAATTCATTGCACATCCCTCAAAAAGTTTTAGCATGTGCTCAGGGGGAGCATGGTCAATTCAGATTAGAATATAGTGCTCATGTCAACACAAGGAGAGAAGCATTCATTCAAGCATTGGTCAGCCCTTTTCCATTGATGTCAAATGGGGAGAGTAACTTGGTATTTGAAAATATTTGTGCTTAGCTTAATGTGTCTTATAGGTATCTACAAGTAGAGGTGACCAAACACCAAAGTGGTTTCCATCAAGTCCAAAGGGGGATATTGTTGGAATTATGACTAATGTGTTGTCCTTTATGGAAACCTACTTGATGAGTTTTCCTTTTGATGGCAACCTACTTGATGAAGATGTCAATAGGATATGTCTACATGTGACATAAAAGGAATATCAGTTCAAAGACATACTTTGAATGATAAAGATGAAGTTTGAAGAAGTATACATAGGTTCTATGAAGTGAAGCCATGTACACTCAGGTTTGGTGAAGAAAAGTAGAGTATATGTGGGTTCTGTAAAGAAAATCTGCGTACACACGTGAGTATGAAGAAGGAAAGACGCGTACAATTTCCACACCATGGTATTCTAAATACCAAGGGTCTTTACCTTGATATTGACCCCAACAACAGATATTTGATCCTGTCTAAGCATACCATCAACATTAGTATGGTTTTGACTTGTGGTATTGGATAAGGGATAAGCTATATAAGGAGATGAAGATCAAAGTAGTAGGGGTGTGCAAGTGATGAATATTTCATGAATAGTCAGATATGAAGCAAGTGTGCATGTAATGGGCTATTGTTGATTTATTTGATCTAAAACTAAGTATGCACCCAGGAACTTGATGACGGATTAGATCCAATAGATCTAAGATGAAAATTTTGATTATGGGTTGATTTGATCACTGATGATAGTGTCTTGACGTGTGATTTTTATGTGTATGCCGAGATGTAGGTATGTCTGAAGTTTTATGATGCAATGAAGGTTTGTACCAATAATTGCAATTTGTATGTGGGTTTGATAACTTGAAAGGCACGTACACACACAAGTTTAATCCTGGTAAGCCGTGTATATATTCAGATCAGTACATGGGTTTGTTTCCCGAAAAGCACGTATACACATGTAATTTTTTGAAGAAAGCACGTATATAAACTAGTGTTTTGCTGAAAAACATGTTTGATTACTTTAATCAGCCTTGTTGTGTTTTTGCTATCTGTCAATGAAGTCTTACTTGATGATTTGGTCTTAATAGTGATGTTTGATTGATTGAAGAATGATGAAGCTACTAACTGTTTGTGATTGAAAATCAATGATGGTTCTATGGTTATTTCAGAATGACGTAGTGGATTTGTGTATGATTCAATATTTATTTTAGAGTGACAGTGGTTCATTTTTAGTGTTCAATGTTTTTGATATCTATATGCGGGTATGCTTCAGGGAAGTTAACGTATGTATTCTGATAGTTTGTTGATATGGCCTTTCATTTGATTTAGTAAGTCAATGCAATATCTAGATTTAGTATTAATACTCTGGTTACGACAATATAACTGCTTTGGTTGTTTGAGAATAAGTTGGTTGATTTGGATCTCAGTTGGTTCAGTGATTGGTTGATTCAATTGGTTCATTGGTTGAGTTACAATGATCAGTTTTCGATTTTGATGTTTGGTATTGGGCTTAAATGATGGTAGTGGGTCTAGTCTAAAAATTTGATGAAATGTGGCCTACAAGTTGTGATGTTTTGTAGCAGGTGGATCCAGTATGAAAAATTATGAAACGTGGTCAACGAAGGTGTTGAGGGTTGGAGCCTTCAATGAGGGAGTTGAAGCTTCCTTCCAGTGGTAGCTGGTGAATCTGATTAGGGGGTTGGAGCTCCCTTCCAGTGGGTGTCGGTAAACGTGATCATGGGGTTTGAGCTACCTTCCAGTGGGTGCTGGAGAACGAGAGAAGCTTGTAACCTTCTGCAGGTGGGTGCCTATGTGCTGGCATGAGTCTGTGCCAGTACGAGATTGTAAGAAGTTTTTATTTATAAGAAAAAGAAGACAAAGATGACAAGAACGATGGTTTTTTCCCAAATTGGGTTTCCACCTAAAAATCCTGGTGTTCATGTGTGTTAATGTGTTGCTTATGTGTGATGGTTTGTTTTATTCTTACAACACCTGGTTATTGTTTCATTGATTTTGAATGAGGTACTGATACACTGGCTAAAGTTAAATAGATGATGAAGTAAATCAAAAGTAAATTTGACTGGATATACACTAGTTGTCTGAATAATAGTTGCGTACATACACGGGTTCCCTTCAGGCATAGTCACGTTTAGAAATCTGGATATGAAATTGAAAATTTTAATGATTTGAAAATAAGGATTCACCGCCCCCCTAGTATTTTTCCCAACAACGAAGTCACGTATAGAAATCTAGATATGGAATTGAAAATTTTAATGATTTGAAAATACTGATTCACACCCCCCCTCGATAATATTTTTTCAATTTTTATTTTTTTCTTGATTGAACTTCTACCAACTTTATGTGCATTGCACACACCAAGTGACTATATTGACAACTTATGGAACTGGGTTGAGAGTCTTGAAAGTAAACATGACTCTTGGTTTGATGAGTTTATTGAAAAATATATCCTTTTAGTATAGAAGACCCTCTTTAATATATAAAACGTTATCATCATAGTCCTCCAATAACTTCATCTTTCATTCAGTGAACCTCATCAAATAATACTTGACATTTTCTATGTTGTTAATGGGTGCAAGTAAAAAAATACATCTCCTGCACAATAAAAACAATGTGAAAATTCAAATCATCATTAATAAGAAATTAGTTATCAACATGTACAATTTTTTTAGATCTAGATCTATATTTTAACTATTGTCTATACTTATACACAATGATTTTAAAAACATAACACACACACACACACACACACACACACACTTTGAAATCAATTGAAACGTTACCTTCTCTAACACGATCATAAACTCTATCACCTTCGGATGACACTATAGTCTCCTTTGATTCCATATTTTCCAAGCTTGCAAGTGGCATTTCCCCTTTGTATTAAGTTTTGTATGTTGTAAATCATTCACATACATATTGTTTTCACAAGAATCATTGAATTTTGTGTCCTCTACGTAAACATGAAAAAAACAATATTATTTTCTTTTATCATGTGCAAATGCATTTTGAAACCCTTTTGTTTTAATTGAATGCAATTTTTGAGTCCCTTTTACTGCTTTAGCTTCATACGGAATCAATCTATAGTAAATAAAAAAAATATATACATATGTTATTTAAATACAATTGATATATCAAAGAGTAATATTCGAGTAATTATTTAAACTATAATTATATAATTTTTAAAAATTTAAAATTTAAAAAATAATAAAATGATCATATATAAAAATAATATACAAGTTATATATATATATATTATATATATATATTATATATAATATATATTATATATATATCTATACCTGCGTACCTCCATTGATGGGTTAGTCTCATGGATTAGTGCAAAAATGCACCAATAAACAACTTGATTAGCTAAGACAAGTCAGTTGGCAGAGTGGTCCATCTGATATCTTCAAAGTGCTCATTTTATACATGCCCCTGCATCATCACACTCTCCTTTTCCATGACTAGTCTCAAAGAAATTCCAACAATGTTTAATGTTGGTTTTCAAATGAAGATGACACAACCAGAAGAATGACCGTGAAGATTTAAATTGACTTGCACATCCATATGCCCATGTCCAATGTTCGTTGAATTTTATTCCACAGGCTTTGAATGAATCATAAATCTTATACAAGCAATTTTGTACAAAATCTGTATCATGTGTACGTTCATCACTGATATAAAAATGATATTCTTTAATGACATGTCGATTGTCATTGGTGCTTTCTATATGATCAACATTATATTCAACATTTCTATATAGAACATGGAAAAACATAGAGACTTGGTTAGAATGATAATATTCACTTTGTATTTCATTTTTTGCAACAAATGTGTAATTTTTTGCAAAATCAACTATCAACAAAATTGTCCCTGGAGGAAAAATTTCACAGGATTTTTTGAATTACAGGTCCTGCCATCGAGATCTATTAGAATTCTTGGTGTATTTATATTTTTCTCTTTCAAACTTCTTCAAAAAATCTATCACAAAAAAATCATCATCTTGTAAATCAATCCTTCTAGCACTTGTACTACCACTTGCACCAATTGATGTATGGATATATTTATATATCTTCCATTCCACTTTTATGTTGGAAAGTGATTGATAGGCTATTTGTTGTGAAACAAAGTCAAATTTCCACAATGATCACAATTTTTACCACCAACACATTTGTTTTGGTAAAATAATTCATGTTTTTCTCTTCCACGTAGAATCTAGGATATGAAATCACGGGTAATAGAAGGAGGAGGTGAATTTATCCAAAATGTTTTACCAAAATCAAGGAAGGTGTCATAATATAATTCAAATTCCACATGACAACAACAACAAGAAGTGTCACGTATAGTGTTAGGCTTAACATACCATGGTTTTTGTTGCACAAAAGTACTGATTGAGACATTAATTCCACAATTTTCTTCTTTGAACTTCTTAAACAACTCTAACTAAGTGGTGTCCAAGATATGTTTTGAATGTTCTTCATACTGATTCTGCGTTATTTTTCGTCGCATCACATCCCTTTATTTTGGTGAAACACTTGATTTTTTCATCCAATATTCACATATCATATTTTTAACATTTTCTAAGTCTATCTTTGTATTGTTTCCTACAAACGACTGTCCAACAAGCAAGCTCGTCATTTGCATCTATTTATAATTGAAATTTCCTATGTTTGTGCAATATTTTTTGTGAGGTTCCTATTTCTTTTTCCATAGATTTTATCAAATTTTGTTCTTGAGTAGTTGATGAAACCACTGCTGTTTGTATTGCTCTACTGCATCTAGATCTCTTTTCTTTCTAGATATTCCAATTGATTTTAGAGAACTACTTATATTTTCAATCACATTATCTTTCACCTTTTTGTATTTCGCTGATTTTTGAATGCCCAATAGCGTTGTAGCTTCTTTTAATTTCTTCAATGTTAAGAGACCTCTCAAAATTTGAGCTTGAAATATCACATTTTAGTCTTCAAAGAACTTATCAATAATCAACTTAACATGATATAGTATAACATGGTCAACCTTTTTATCTCCAAATGCGCCAATGTCGATATTTTCTAGCATCTCATCATAAATATTTATTTCATATGTACATATGAGAATTTAATGTAAATGAGTATAAATATACATCAAAATAATTAAATTAAAAAATAGAGAATGAAATTGAAACTAGTAAATATGTACAATTTCAATAATACATGACATATATATACATACCTATGGGTGGTTCAACTTCTTCTTCACTTGAATCTCTTTTAACATATTCAACAACTTCATCAATGACTCGTTCATTTTCTTCTTCTCTGTCTCTTTCAACATTTTCAATCTCATCATCAATGTTATGAGACAAATCTCTCTCTATTTACATTGCAAAATAATTTTCAAATTAGTTCATCAAATAAAAATTAAATTGCACAATACACTATTAAATTTTAAATATCATTTACAATATGTACATTTACATAAATGGTTCAACTTCTTCTTGCTGAGATTGATATGCCCTTTCAATATTTAAATGTTATTCCTTCTTTCTTTTGTAATAGTTTCTCGAGTATTCTCTATGAACCTCAATGTCTCTAATTCGATCATATTTTCTCTTGCAATTTCTTTGATTCCCCATGATAATTCAATCTATATTGATTTTTAAAAGGTAATGAAATTTTTATATTAAGAAATATAATTTTAAAGCAAACATTTTATACTTTAAAAAGAAATTAAAAAGATTTACAATCATGGAGAAGAAAGTGGGTAATAAACATTTTCATTAAAAGAAAAGTTTGATTTTTTTTTTAGTACTAAAACCTTAAAAAATATTAATTATGCTATCCACAATCTTTTTATTTTTACTTTTATTTATTTATTTTTTCACGGAAAATCAAGGCAGATCCACTCGAAGGTACCATAGCCCTCGACTAAACTAATCAGAGCCTAACCCTGAGGGTTTCGAGGAGAATTGAACCTGTGACCTCCCAATAACAAGTGCTTTAGCAACAAGAGCTTGAGAAATTGAACTCACCCTCAAGGCTATGCTATCCACAATATTATTTACCTATTCAAGAGTTTTTTTACTAAAAAAATTTTACTATCTAAAAGCTAGCCCAAAAAAGTTCACTATCCAAAAGCTAGATACTAAACAATTTGCTATCCATCTAGCATATAAATGAAAACCCTATCTTTTCCTTCAACCTTATCAACCCTCAAATATAAATCAACAATCAACCCTACTCAACAAAAATCATCAAGCCAAACCATAATTGTATAATCCAATAGAACTCAACACTCTAGTTGTAATTGATGAGCGCCAATATTGCAGCAAGGATGTTGCAACTCCTGGGCTACCAGCCTTACTTATCAACCCGGGGTTTGTACAAACTTGGAGGTGACAGTGCTGTATGCACACGTAAAAGTGAAGGTCTTGCTTGTTGTCATTGTTCGTTTGGCGAGAGACCCCAGGGGTTCCAAGCTAGACTTTTATAGAGTTAGAAGAAGTTTGATTCTTTCATGGAAGAAGAGAAAATCTACTCTAAGAGAGCTACTCTACTGCAATAATGAAGAGAACAACAAGTAATGCTAAATCACACCATATCTTAATTAACAATTTAAACAACTATTGTAAGAAGAATTGCTAAATCAAGACTAAACAAATGCTAATATCTAAGTTGCAGAAGTAAAGAGAATCAAAACATACTAGTGTCTAAGCAAAAAACTAAACTAAATTTGTTTTCACTTTTTTTTTTTGTTTTTTTAAGGCAAAATCAAGTATGCAAATTAATTGTTCTTGTGGATGTGATAGGTAAATGAAAGCTGATGGAGGATGGCTAGGAGGTTTATGGAGTGGTTGGATGGTGTGGAAGGGTCCTAGGAGGCTTTGTGTGACTTCCTAGAGGTTTCCCATTAGTTCGGCCTCAAAACAGGCTGTTTCAGGAAAACCTACAGGATGATCCTGTAGGAATTATAGGAAACCTACATGATACAGACGAGAGCTAATTGTGAGGTGTTGGAGGAGTTGGGAAGCTTGGGAAAGGTGCATGATGAGTGGAATGGGGTGTTAGAAAGTCTAGGAGCACTTAGGATTCAATATCCAAGATAAGAGATGGCTAGATTCGCTTAATGTAAATAGGGGAATTTCAATGAAAAATGATAAAAAAACTAGTGAAGGTGATGGTGGAACAAGAGATGGCTAAGGTGGATGAAGTGGAAGGTCACTGCTGGTGATGAAGTATGGGTCTCCTCCTGATGTACATACTTTTCTTAAAACCTGTGTGTCTTCCAAGAACTATGCAACAAGATACATTTACATAAACTAGAAAAGCATGAATCAATTGCCTATATTTTGCATTAAGAAAGTTGCTGAAGGGAATGAAAGCATGAGTGAGATATTAGTGAAGAAATGGAGATGGAAAAAGATGATAATGATATCTACCTTGCAACATGAACCAAATAGTGATCAAAGACAACAAACTCCAAATCTCATGCAAGAACTAGAAATCTGTGTTTTTGGGGCCATTGAAGGGTCCCTTCCTCAAGTCATGGTCTCAAAGGCAAGAAGTGAGGCTGAGACACTTGATGACAACCTTATGGTGATCCTTTTTCTCCTTGCTAACCTGCTACTTGAAAGAATGCACAAATGGAAGAAAAGTATCACACAACCAATCTAATCTACACTATTGTAATGGAAATGCATGTACTAAGAAAATGAACAATTAAAATATGAATCTATAATAGCATACATGTACAATAAAGAGGAGCCTTGGCTACTAGGGTTGGGCCATAACCCAGGATCTTTAGCCCTCTGAGTTAACTCAGTGCTGGCTCAAAAAAAAACCCATTCTTATTACCAAAACAATGGATTACATCAAAATCTGTCACAAGTCTTGCAACTCGAAAATGGAGTAGAGTTTTACAATAAAAAATCCAAATCCTACTGAGGTCATAGGCCTCTCTACTTATACATCTGAAGTCCCCAATGAATTCCTTAAAAGTAGGGAGACTCGGCTCTCAAATTCGAGATAAACTGGTGCTTTGTCTTTCACTTTCTCGGCTGCCTTCTAGTCTTCATGATTTGGTTGTTTGCACTCCGAACTGATGGAGGAATATTCAAATGGAGGGGTAGTAAATGAGGAGGATTTACCTCCTATAATCCCTCTCCCTTGTACCATTCGATTTTTGACCATGGTCTTTGCCAAAGTTCCTTTCTTTTATCCTTTAATCCCGCATTAAATGCACATTAGACCACAAAGAAAAATATCCAACTCTAACTCATCTCATAAACAAAATATAATCAAAAGTATGCAATAAGTTATGTGAATAGTTGGTTTGACTAAGCTAGGAGGTGAATTAAGGCCCATATAATTACCTAATGATGAGGCTCATCATCACCCCCTACTAAAAGTGTTTCTCATCCTCTGAGCAACTTAGTCAATATCCATATCCTTCATGGCTCTGGTAGCCTCTCTGACATCCCATGGCTCTGCCATGGTCTCTTCTTGTTGTTCATAGAACCTTGCTTTATTTTCTACTTCTTCCCACTGCCTTTTTTCTTCTTCTTCTTTTCTCCCTTCTAGCATCCCTAAGAGTAGTGGTGGATTGAGTTTTAGGCCTATCCAATTGACCTTCAACCTTTGCATAGATTACTTATACATAGGTGTCCTGTTGATTGCCTCTATCAACCTTTGAGGGGAGCGATATTATCTTATCTTCAAGCTGTGTGGCAGTGTGTTCCATCTCCTTAGGCAAGAATGCATACTATCATCTACTAGCAGCCTAAAGATGTCCTCAAAGTGTGAAATTACTTGCTCTTGGGCAACAAGATATCTAGGTGCCAGCCGACGATTATTTATAATCAAATTATGGGTACTAATGAGGGCCATGGGATTTGATTGTTCAACTATGATCAAAAGACATTCAGTCTGCTCTCTGGCTAATATTCTTTTCATCTTTGCAGCTCTTGACTCCTCATGGTTCATCCATGAAGCCAAATCCATTAATTGTAGGCCTCCTAGCTTGGCATTAGGGTCACAAAAATTCATGTATATGAGGGCCATGTTGTGCAAATAAAACTCATCCATGTTGTCCCTATCCTCTAGTGTACTTTGATCACAAAGATCAATAAACTGCTTGTAGTCTTGAAATGGCATGGTTCCCCTCTATGCTAGTGCCTTAATCTGAAACTGTAGCCATTTTTCTTTGAGGAAAAGAGCATAGGTGTTAGCTGGAATCCTACACTGGATTGCCTCCAAGGAGAGGCTGGCCATACATGCTAGTTGGTTCTCTCTTTCTTGTAGCTATCCCCTCAGCCATGCATTTTCTCTCTCAAGCTGACTTCTCATTATAGATTCTCTGTCCCTTAAGCTGCTTAGCTCTTTGCCCATTTCTTTGAGTTTCTCTTCCATGTGCCCAATCTCTTCCACCCCCTTTGATTTGGTGATCTGCATCCATGGGTGGGTTTTGGCCCTCTCCTTCTCAAGCTTGAAGAATAGTGGGATGGAAATTTTTGGAGGTATTACCTTGCCTCCTTCAATAAATCGGTAATAGGATTCTAGGTTAGGTTGGGGGCTAGGTTCCTTTGCATCTGGATCTTCCTCTTTAGCTTCTTGCTGCTCCCCTACCTCGCTTTCCAGTTTCTGTGCCTCCTGTAGTTTCAACAGACTATTCTGTAGGACTATTTTTACTTCCTGTAGGTTTTGATGTGGATCCTGTAGGATTGCCTTACCCTTTGAGGAAGTTGATCTAGTAGTAGGCCTCCTTACATAGGTGATAGGTGACTTAGGGGAAGGCATTTTGTCTTTTTGTGTAGGGGAATCTTCAATCTCAATAGGAATTTTTGTTGATGTTTGTGGCTTCCCCTGTTTTATTCTTGTGCTTTTTCTTGTTTTGAAATATAGTGGGGTTTGCCTCCTCCTTTTTCCTTTTTTCTTGACTGAGGTGCTGAGAACAGTGAGGGCAACTGCTACCTTTCTCTCAGTGGCCTCTGGAGACACCCTAGGTGAGTCCTCCTTGTGTTCTTTCCCCTCTGCTTTATTGTCTTCTTCTTCTCTGTTTTTACTCTCTTCTTCCTCTTTTGGATCTTCATCATCTCTATGAGTTTCCTCCTCTGTTTCTTCATCATTATCCTTCTCTTCTCCCTCTTCTTCTTCAGCTTCATCATGTTCCTTTGTGTCAACTTCTTCTTCATCCATCTCATCCTTATCCTGATTTGTATCTTCCTCTTCCTATTTTGCCTCCTCTTCACTAACAATAGGACTAACATCATAAGTTAGGGATTTAATGTAATCCTTTGCTGGAAAGTTTCTGAAGACTGACCATGTTATATGGATTTTGAGGTTTTGGAGGGAATCTTTAATGAGGATCTTAATCAACCCATGGTGAGCCAATTGTTGGGAATTCCCTTACTTCACTTTGTTATTGGAATCTATGAGTGATTGCAGCTAGAAATAGGGTATGCTGAGTCTTTGGTGAGATGGTGTTTCTATCCCAAATATTAATTACTAAAGAATCCTGAAATGATAGCCATAAACAACACTATATCTACCCTCACATGACATGTATTTTATGAGTTGGTTGCCTACCTCACTCCATGGGTATGGCAGACTGTCCTTCCTTACTCAGACTATCCCTCCTTACTCCATTTTTGTCCTCAGTGGGCTCTTGACCTTCTAAAAAGAATTTCCTTTTTTCCATATGGTTGTCTCCTTTGTCTTCTTTTCTCCATGGAATTCCTAGGGGGAGTGTGGTGACCGTGCTGATGAGCTCTGGGGCGAGATCTATAGTGAGGCCCATTACTACAATAGTGGCATGGATTCTGTTGTGTGGAGTGAGGGAGTGAGAAAATTCTTGAGCCACGTCATCATCATACCCTGTGAATTTTCTGAGAAACCCCATCTAGTTGTGTCTTGTAAATATTTCAAGCACTTGGGGGTGTTGTTGGATTCTCACAGTTTTTTTGGGCTCTCTCCTATTAAACCCTCCCGTCATCTTGCTGGTGAAGCTTGCGGAGAAAACGAGAGGGTTGACACAATCTTTCGTCGCATCACATCCCTTTATTTTGGTGAAACACTTGATTTTTTCATCCAATATTCACATATCATATTTTTAACATTTTCTAAGTCTATCTTTGTATTGTTTCCTACAAATGATTGTCCAATAAGCAAGCTCGTCATTTGCATGTATTTATAATTGAAATTTCCTATGTTTGTGCAATATTTTTTGTGAGGTCCCTAATGCTTTTGCCATAGATTTTATCAAACGATTTTCATGAGTAGTTGATGAAACCACTGCTATTTGTATTTCTCTACTGCATCTAGATCGCTTTTCTTTCTAGATATTCCAATTTATTTTAGAGCACTACTTGTATTTTTAATCACATTATCTTTCACCTTTTTGTCTTTTGCTGATTTTCGAATGCCCAATAGTGCTGTAGCTTCTTTTAATTTCTTCGATGTTAAGAGACCTCTCAAAATTTGAGCTTGAACTATCACATTTTAGTCTTTAAAGAACTTATCAATAATCAACTTAACATGATAGAGTATAACATGGTCAACCTTTCTATCTCCATATGTGCCAATGTCGATATTTTCTAACATCTCATAATAAATATTTATTTCATATGTACATATGAGAATTTAATGTAAATGAGTTTAAATATACATTAAATAATTAAATTAAAAAATAGAGAATGAAATTGAAACTAGTAAATATGTACAATTTCAATAATACATGACATATTTATACATACCTATGGGTGGTTCAATTTCTTCTTCACTTGAATCTCTTTCAACATCTTCAACAACTTCATCAATGACTCGTTCATTTTCTTCTTCTCTGTCTCTTTCAACATTTTCAATCTCATCATCCATGTTATGAGACAAATCTCTCTCTGTTTACATTGCAAAATATTTTTCAAATTAGTTCATCAAATAAAAATTAAATTGCACAATACACTATCAAATTTTAAATATCATTTACAATATGTACATTTACATACATGGTTCAACTTCTTCTTGTTGAGATTGATATGCCCTTTCAATATTTAAATGTTATTCCTTCTTTCTTTTGTAATAGTTTCTTGAGTATTCTCTATGAACCTCAATGCCTCTAATTCGATCATATTTTGTCTTGCAATTTCTTTGATTCCCCATGATAATTCAATTTATATTGATTTTTAAAAAGTAATGAAATTTTTATACTAAGAAATATAATTTCAAAGCAAACATTTTATACTTTAAAAAGAAATTAAAAAAATTTACAATCATGGAGAAGAAAGTGGGTAATAAACATTTTCGTTAAAAGAAAAGTTTGAATTTTTTTTTAATACTAAAACCTTAAAAAATATTAATTATGCTATCCACAATCTTTTTATTTTTATTTTTATTTATTTTTTTTTCATAGAAAATCAAGGGAGATCCACTCGAAGGTACCATAGCCCTCGATTAAACTAATCAGAGCCTAACCCTGAGGGTTTCAAGGAGAATTGAACCTGTGACCTCCCAATAACAAGTGCTTTAGCAACAAGAGCTAGAGAAATTGAGCTAACCCTCAAGGCTATGCTATCCACAATATTATTTACCTATTCAAGAGTTTTTTTACTAAAAAAGTTTACTATCTAAAAGCTAGCCCAAAAACGTTCACTATCCAAAAGCTAGATACAAAACAATTTGCTATCCATCTAGCATATAAATGAAAACCCTATCTTTTCCTTCAACCGTATGAACCCTCAAAGATAAATCAACAATCAACCTTACTCAACAAAAATCATCAAGCCAAACCATAAATGTACAATCCAATAGAGCTCAACACTCTAGTTGTAATTGATGAGCGCCAGTATTGCAGCAAGGATGCTGCAACTCTTGGGTGTCCAGCCTTACTTATCAACCCGGGGTTCGTACAAACTTGGAGGTGACAGTGCTGTTTGCACAAGTAAAAGTGAAGGTCCTACCTATTGTCATTGTTTGTTTGGTGAGAGACCCCAGGGGTTCCAAGCCAGACTTCTATAGAGTCAGAAGAAGCTTGATTCTGTGATGGAAGAAGAGCAAATCTACTCTAAGAGAGCTACTCTACTGCAATAATGAAAAAAACAACATATAATACTAAATCACACCATATCTTAATTAACAATTTAAACAACTATTGTAAGCAGAATTGCTAAATCAAAACTAAACAAATGATACTATCTAAGCTGTATAAGTAAAGAGCATCAAACCATACTAGTGTGTAAGCAAAAAACTAAACTAAATTTGTTTTCACTTTTTTTTTTGTTTTTTAGGCAAAATCAAGTATGCAAATTAATTGTTCTTGTGGATGTGACAGGTAAATGAAAGGTGATGGAGGATGGCTAGGAGGTTTATGGAGTAGTTGGATGGTGTGGAAGGGTCCTAGGAGGCTTTGTGTGACTTCCTAGAGGTTTCCCATCAGTTTGGCCTCAAAACAGGCTGTTTCAAGAAAACCTATAGGATGTACTAGAAACCTATAGGATGATCCTATAGGAATTACAACAAACCTACATGATATAGAGGAGAGCTAATTGTGAGGTGTTGGAAGTGTTGGGAAGCTTAGGAAAGGTGTATAATGAGTGGAATGGAGTGTTAGAAAGTCTAGGAGCACTTAGGAGTCAATATCGAAGATAAGAGATGGCTAGATTCGTTCAATGTAACTAGGGGAATTTCAATGAAAAATGATAAAAAAAACTAGTGAGGGTGATGGTGGAACAAGAGATGGCTAAGGTGGATGAAGTGGAAGGTGGCTGCTAGTGATGAAGTTTGGGCCTCCTCCTGATGTACATACTTTTCTTAAAACATGTGTGTATTCCAAGAACTATGCAACAAGATACATTTACATAAACTAGAAAAGCATGAATCAATTGCCTATATTTTGCATGAAGAAAGTTGCTGAAGGGAATGAAACCATGAGTGAGATCTTATTGCAAAAATGGATATGGAAAAAGATGACAATGAAATCTGCCTTGCAACATGAACCAAATATTGATCAAAGATAACAAACTCCAAATCTCATGCAAGAACTAGAAATTTGTGTTTTTGGGGCTGCTGAAGGGTCCCTTCCTCAAGTCATGGTCCCAGAGGGAGGAAGTGAGGCCGAGAGACCTGCTGAAAAACTTATGGTGATCCTTTTTCTCTTTGCTAACCTGCTACTTAAAAGAATGCACAAATGGAAGCAAAGTATCACACAACCAATCTAATCTACACTACTGTAATGGAAATGGATCTACTAAGCAAATGAACAATTAAACTATGAATCTATACTAGCATACATGTAAAATAAAGAGGAGTCTTGGCTGCTAGGGTTGGGCCCTAACCCAGGAGCTTCATCCCTCTGAGTTAACTTAGTGCTAGCTCAAAACAAAACCCATTCTTATTACCAAAACAATGGATTACATCAAAAACTGTCACAAGTCTTACAACTCGAAAATGGAGTAGAGTTTTACAATAAAAAATCCAAATCCTATTGAGGCCCTAGGCCTCTCTACTTATACATCTGAATTCTCCAACGACTTCCTTAAAAGTAGAGAGGCTCGACTCTCAAATTCGAGATAAACTAGTGCTTTGTCTTTCACTTTCTCGGTTGCCTTCTAGTCTTCATGATTTGGCTGTTTGCACTCCGAGCTAGTGGAGGAATATTCGAATGGAGGGGTAGTAAATGAGGAGGATTTACCTCCTATAATCCCTCTCCCTTGTACCATTCGAGTTTTGACCATGTTATTTGCAAAAATTCCTTCCTTTTATCCTTTAATCCTGCATTAAATTCACATTAGACCATAAAGAAAAATATCCAACTCTAACTCATCTCATAAACAAAATATAATCAAAAGTATGCAATAAGTTATGAGAATAGTTGGCTTGACTAAACTAGGAGGTGAATTAAGGTCCAAATAATTACCCAATGATGAGGCTCATCATCACCCACCTACTAAAAGTGTTTCTCATCCTCTGAGCAACATAGTCAATATCCATATCCTTCATGGCTCTAGTATCCTCTCTAACATCCCATGCCTCTGTTGTGGTCTCTTCTTCTTGTCCATAGAACCTTGCTTTATTTTCTACTTCTTCCCACTGCCTCTTTTCTTCTTCTTCTTTTCTCCATTCTAGCATCTGTAAGAGTAGTGGTGGATTGAGATTTAGGCCTATCCAATTGACCTTCAATCTTTGCATAGATTACTTATACATAGGTGTCCTGTTGAGTGCCTCTCTCAACCTTTGAGGGGAGTGATATTATTTTATCTTCAAGCTGTGGCAGTGTGTTCCATCTCCTTAGGAAAAAATGTATACTATCATCTACTAGCAGCCTAAACATGTCCTCAAAGTGTGAAATTGATTGCTCTTGGGCAACAAGATATGTAGGTGCCAACTGACAATCATTTGCAATCAAATTATGGGTACTGATGAGGGCCATGGGATTTGATTGTTCAACTCTGATCAAAAGAGGTTCAGTCTGCTCTCTGGCCAATATTCTTTTCATCTCTGCAGCTCTTGACTCCTCATGGTTCATCCATGAAGCCAAAGCCATTAATTGTAGGCCTCCTAACTTGGCATTAGGGTCCCAAAAATTCATGTCTATGAGGGCCATGTTGTGAAAATAAAACTCATCCATGTTGGCCCAATCCTCTAGTGTACTTTGATCACAAAGATCAATAAATTGCCTATAGTCCTGAAATGGCATGGTTCCCCTTTGTGCTAGTGCCTTAATATGAAACTACAACCATTGTTCTTTGAGGAAAAGAGCATAGGATTTAGCTAGCATCCTACACTGGATTGTGTCCAAGGAGAGGCTGGCCATACATGCTAGTTGGTTCTCTCTTTCCTGCAACTATTCCCTCAGCCATGCATTTTCTCTCTCAAGTTGACTTCTCATTATAGATTCTTTGTCCCTTAAGCCGCTTAGCTCTTTGCCCATTTCTTTGAGTTTCTCTTCCATGTGCCAAATCTCTTCCACCCCCTTTGATTTGGCGATCTGCATCCATAGATGGGTTTTGGCCCTCTCCTTCTTAAGCTCGAAGAATAGTGGGATGGCAATTTTTGGAGGTATTACCTTGCCTCCTTCAATAAACCTGTAATAGGATTCCAGGTTAGGTTGGGGGCTGGGTTCCTTTGTCTCTGGATCTTCCTCTTTAACTTCTTACTGCTCCCCTACCTTGCTTTCCAGTTTCTGTGCCTCCTGTAGTTTTAGCAGAGTATCATGTAGGGCTGGTTTTTCTTCCTGTAGGTTTTGCTGTGGATCCTGTAGGATTGCCTTACCATTTGAGGAAGTTTATATAGTTGTAGGCCTCCTTACATAGGTGATAGGTGACTTAGGAGAAGGCATTTTGTCTTTTTGTGTAGGGGAATATTCAATCTCAATAGGAATTTTTGTTGATGTTTGTGGCTTACCCTGTTTTATTCTTGTGCTCTTTCTTGTTCTGAAATGTAGTGGGGTTTGCCTCCTCCTTTTTCCTTTTTTCTTGACTGGGGTGCTAAGAGCAGTGAGGGCAGGAAGCTCCAATTTGTATGCCATAGTACCAATCTTTTGCAACACCTTTTACGGACCATAATAATTTGGTGATAATTTATTATCCTTGAGGGACATTTGTTTATATGGCTGTAGCTGTAGGAATACCCAGTCACCTACATCAAAACTTCTTTTGCTACGATGTTGATTTCCCTGTTGTTTCATTCTATTCTGCGCCAACGTGAGTTATCCTTTAAGAGTTCGAGAACTTGTTGTTGATGCTTGATGTGTTGTTCCACTGCTTGAACCTTAGAATTTTCTCTTAAATATGATGTGATGGATGGTGGATGATATCCATAAAGTGCCATAAATGGGGTCATTTTTGCTATAGTATGGAAGGAAGTGTTATACCACCATTCAGCTAAAGGCAACCATTTGACCATTGTGTCTGTTTATCAGATACAAAGCAACGAAGATATCCTTCCAAACATTTGTTTACTATCTCAGTTTTCCCATCAGATTGAGGATGATAAGATGAGCTATGAGCTAATTGAGTAGCAAGACAAGAAAATAATTCTATCTAAAAATTTCCAGTGAAAATGGGATCTCTGTCACTTACAATAATCTTTGGGTTTCCATGTAACTTTTGAATTGTTTCCATAAATGTAGTAGAAACTGTACTGGCTTTAAATGGATGTGACAATACACAAAAGTGTGCATACTTGGTAAGTCTGTCAACTACCACCACGATGACACTCTTTCCCTCAGACTTGGGTAAACCTGTGATAAAATCCATTGAAACCTCATCCCAACGTTGGCTTGGAATGGATAAAGGTTGTAATAGACCCGGGGTCTTAATTGTTTCAACTTTATTTTGTTGGTGAACCAAACATTCTGCCACAAACTTTTGAATATCCGATTTAAGGCCATCCCAAAAAAAATCCTTCTTAACCCTGTGGTCATTTTTTTAAAATCCTGAGTGTCCTCCTACAGGAGAAGTGTGCAATTCCATAAGAATATTTTGTTTGAGTTGGGAATTCTTACAGAGGTATAAGCGATCTTTGTACCATAACGAATCATTTTTCCAGCTAAATGTATCAGATGTACTCGAATCTTCTTGTAACTTTTGAATAAGTTCCCACACTTCTTCATCATTCTTCCATTCCTCCCTTACTTCATTTATCCAATCTGGCTGGATAATAGAAATGGTGCACAACAATGCTTCCACATCCTCATCCTTTCTTGAGAGTGCATCTGCCACCACACTTCCCTTTTTTGTAGATTATTTCAAAGTCATAACCCAACATCTTTGTGACCCACTTTTGTTGCTCTTCAGAGGATAATCTTTGTTCTAAAAATTGTTTAAGGCTATCATGATCCGTTTTTACCCTGAAGTGTCTTCCCATTAGGTAGGGTCACCATTTCTTAAGTGCATGTAGTATTTCCAACATTTCCTTCTCATAAATAGCT
>APFE030060615.1:636-16833 GCA_000404065.3 Pinus taeda | reverse complement strand
TGGGTACTTCCCGAATCAATCAACACTATTACCTTTTTCTTCTTGATATGTCCTTCTATCTTGATAGTTTGAGGAGTGGTAATTCCAACCAATGCATTTCAAGATATGGTCGGATTCATTTCTTCTTTATCTAGGGTTTGTTCTTGGAGTATATCCTCTTCTTTTGACATTTGTTCCTTTTCTTCCTCCTCTTCACAATCTATATAGAATAATTTCTTCTCAGCACACTTATGACCTTTAGTGTATTTTCTATCACAAATGTAACAAAGCCATTTTTCTATTTTTTCTTCCAATTGTTGTGGTGTCAACCTTGTAGGTTGTGGAAAGCTAGGGGAAACAACACTTCCATCTTTATAGTTGTGAGTGGTAGGCTTCTTGGTTGCCATAATTTTTCTTTCCATTTTTCTTGCTAACCCGAATGCCTTCTCCAATGAAGCAGGTTCCCAAAGGCAAACCTCATGTTGGATATTATCCTTTAAATTCCCTATGAACACATCAATCCTATGCACCTCTGGAATATCTTTTACCCTTATGTTCAATTTTTGGAAGTCCTCAATGTGCTCCACCATTGAACCCTTTTGCTTGAGATTTATCAATTGGCTAAAAAAGGTGTTGCTTTTTGTATCCTCATAATGTGCTATCATTTCTTACGTAAAAATTGCCTAAGTGACAATTTGTTTACGAGAGAAAATCCATTGATACCATATAAATTGATTTGGTTCCAAATATAAAGTTGCAATACGTACCTTTTTGTGTGTTTTGCACATTATGGAGATCGAAAAATTGCTCCCTATAGTATCCATGTTCCGGGATCCTTGCCATCAAAATTCCTCATATCGATTTTTGGAACATGGTGGGTCTTCAATCCAACATTAGAGTATATGAAATCATGATTAACATTTCTTTTGTTCTCATCATGATTTTCCTTTACTACCCTTTCATCATTAGTGACCATTTCTTGTAGCAACTTATTCAAGTTTATCTTCAATTCTTCCATCTTATTGTCCATACCATTCATCTTAGCACCTATTCCATTCATCTTAGCTTCCACACCATCCATATTAACTTGCATGCCATTCATATTAGCTTCCATGCCATTCATCTTGGCTTCATTTACCTTTAGTGAGAGTGAAATTTGTTGTACTTGGTCTTGTAATTTTGATATATCATGTTGCATTTCTTCCTCTTCTTCAGGAGTCATGCTAGAGCTTTTAGGTTGCTTACTAGGTGTTTCCATTTTCTTTCTTCATGGCATTGATCAATGCTAATAATTCTTCATTATTCCCTTTGAATTCCTTCAAACTAATTTTTCAAACCAACCTTATGCAAAATTAAATAAAAACTACACACCTTTTTTTCACTTTGTAAGAGCTCGATATTGAATATGTTGTATCTTTGTAACTGCGGATCTTGAATATCTAAAATCTTGTCCTACGGTAGCCCTTTGAGTCCTCTTTATAACCTTGCAAGTATGATCAAGATTTTATTCTCCAAGGAAGAGTTATGCCAAATATCCCATGGTGACCTGATTATAGACTAGTTCAGTAGAGAGAACTTGTACGATGTGCCACGTGTCATTGTTTCGACCTTAGTACCTAAAACTGATATAAAGACAACTACAAGTCATCCTCTTTCTGAATATTCTTATGAATTCTCAAAACAAAAGTTATGATGATTTTCCCCAGGTCACTTATTTGGAATGTAATTCGGGAGTCTGCAAAATCCCTAATTTCCTCCGATCATATCTCCGCAAATATAGCAAGACAAACTATGAAATTTGGACCCAAAGTTCAGAATGATTTCGGTTCAAATGGGTTTGTTTTGTAGCTTTTGAAACGTCGCAGAAAAAAAGGTTATAGCGAAAATTCCACGATGGCCTATTTGGAGCAGCGCAACCCTAGAATCCAAAGCTCTCATACCAAATGTTAGGAAACCATCTCACAAAAAGATAGAAAAGATAGATCAATGCCTTAGAATTCAGCCTGTTAACACTCAGGTTGTCCCTTTTGACTCCTAAAGGGATACGGCCGAGGTAACCACAGACCAAGCTTTTGACTACAGGTCCTAGCCTACCGGCAGTCAGAGAGGGCTCCCTCTTTATGATTTAGCTTTATTTAAGGGATGATTTTAGGCTAGATATGATGCACAGGGGTTTTGATTGAGTTTGGTGGGAAGGATGATGCTTTCAAGCAGAGAGGCATGCATAGTGTGATAGGTTCAAACCATTGGGCATGGAGTCATGGAGTAAGACTGCTGGTGTGTTTTCTTGGTCACAAGAGGAATATGGAGCAAGATAGCTACACATAAAACAACATTCAAGATAAATGGAGATGGAATGAAGGCTAAGTGATTAGAGGCACTTAAGAATCTCTCGTTCAACTTAACAGAGGGAAGGCGAATGAGCTCTATCTAGGAGCAGTTAAGAATTCCTAGATAACTGTCATACATGGGTGAATTAGGGGAAATATGAGCCAAAAGGAATTCATATTTCATAGCCAATTCAGAGGAAAACATAAAGAAGCCACAGAAATTGAGCATAGAGTGCAGCCAAGCAAATTCTAAACTAATCATTTTTTATGCAACTTAGAAGTTAGTACATGGATGATATGAGCATTTACGAATGGAAAACAGAGATAAGAAGCACTTATTGAGTCATGTAATAGCACAAGAATTCCGCAGTCACTCTTCAACCATTAAACACAACAAACAGTCCATTCTCCAAGCTTGTAAGCAATCTTTGGTTATAGAAAATATCAGATATACAGTGCGAGTCTCTCTTGGAGTGAATCAACCAACCCACCCTTTTCACTATACAGAGGGAGGTATAAATAGAGAAAAAATCTACAAAATATCTACAACAACAGATCTGATAGCAGATCTGGAGAAATGAATGCTTCTGACCTAACATTTATTGCAAATAAATGAAATAATGCCTATCTACCAGCTGCGTAGGGACAACAACCTCAAGAATGAATAAATGTCAATCCCTCAAGCCATGCGTTGTCCTCATGGCCATAACTACGCATGGGGCTCAGTAGTACTGCTCCAAAATGTGGCTTGATACATTGTCACTGTAATAACTCTGCCTTGAAATCCTTCCTCCGTGCCTTCAAGTGGTTCGACTGCCTTAAATGGTAAAACTGTGAGTTGGTGAGCCTTTATGGCTCACATGATGCTTTGATACATTTACTGGGGCCTTTTGATATCATCTGCTTTGGAAGATCTGGACTGATACACTTTGCCGCTTCCTCTGATCTTTTTTTACATTAAATGGGGCCATATCTTTCCTTTGATATACTTTGACACTTGAATCTGGCCACTTTCTCTCTCTGATACTCTTTAAACTGCCAAATCTCCCCATTCTGCTCTTTTAATGCAAAATAACTGCTGCAAATGCTTTCGGTGGCCTTTGGGATGCTATCGGCGCTCGGTCGATCCCAAAATGGTCTTTAAACTGATAAAATTCCATAATTGATGGAGAAGCAGCGCTCTGGAGGCCTCTGAGGAGGAAACATGCCTTTAAAAGCATTTTTTGGGCTAGAGCGACTTAGAAAATTGCTGCAAAACCCATCGTTTCTTCTTTGCTGGGCGGGCGCAGTCACCGCATACAAAACCTTTGAAAACGGCCCATTTCCAAATAACACAGAAAATGTGTCAAAAACATGAAATTTTAATGAAAAATTGGCTTTGGCGGGCTCTGCGGACAACTTTAAGTCCTGGCCGTTGGATTCGGCACGGGCCGATCCAGCAGCTAGCGCTAAATCGCATATCGGCAGATCGGGGGTCCCAACACATAATACTTCTGGCGAGTGATGAACCCCGCGGACCCGAAAATGCATTAAGGCCTTCTTTTATTGATATCGGGTCCGGCTCGTCGGCGAACTCTCATCGATGGATTTGCAATGGAAATGGGTCATCGGACCCGAAATCCTTCAAAACTGCTTTTTATTGCTTTTCGGCTCCGGCATATCGGAGCAATATGTGGTGTTGCTGCAATAAAACATTAGCCGTTGATCTGGGGCCCAAAATGGATGGATGTGATTAAGTCGGAACTTCGGCAATCGGCGGGGGCAATGAGGGTTCTTGCAAAGTTTCAGATAAACTTAGCAGTTCCCAAGGATGTATATGGTTATTTTTCAACCAGGGGGAGGGGATAAGTATATAGGGGAGTTATATACATAGTTTTAGTAGGGGAAGGGGAAATAGATAGGGAGCTACATAGTAAAGTTAGTAGTTAATATGACAATGATGAGAAAAAGCACTAAGTATGATGTCTTAGGCTATCAATGGGGGAAAATGACTCATAGAAGAAGTGTGTACATTCCTTGAGTGAAGCAGATCTTCACCAAGGCAAATGATATGGAGAATAATGAAACTAAGAGGTATCAAGCATATATTGACCTCTTTAGGGGAAGTTAGTGAGTAATTTGGGGGAGAGGAAGAAGGGGGGAGTTAGACATGCCTCGCTTGAAGTCCTCCAACTAAAACATGCCTCAAACCAAAAATGAATTGCTTATCAAAATTGGAACACAGCAGTGGCACTTAGATTAGCACACTCTCATGGACACTTCTTTGGCCATCTGTAGCAAATATGGAGCATTGCAGCATGCATAGTACGACATATTTGGCATGCAAAAATGTCGATCATGAAAGATGATTAACCTACTGCAACAGGAGGTTAACAGTGGCTCCACTTGGGGATGGCTTTTCCTTGTGAAAAGCCAAGAACAACAGATTAGACTGCCTTGTATTCAATTGTTGCTGTATTATGCAAAATTCCCTTTGGCTGGCTGCCTTATTGACTCTACCTACCTACCCTAACCAGCACTTACTTTGCTGTTAGGTGAAATGAAATATCCAATGCAACCACTTAAGTATTATGAGCATGAACGAGCTTTGCTGCTTGTGCTTGCTGGTGAGAAAAACTAAGATCTTACAATCTGATGTGGCTTTGTTAATCTTTGAGAAGATTAAGAAGCTACTGACCTCCTTCACTATGTTTAAACACTGTACAAAACTGTCCTGCAACATATATATACAATTGCTGGGCTGAATTAAAGAACTGTACAAAGGTTTGGGATAACTATCATGCTTTGGAATTGGAAGATCATCAGAAACTTGACATTGAGCCTTACAACCTTCTAATGGAGAAGGGCATTGATTTATTTCATCACTCATCCTACCATCTGATGGATTATTCAAAACTTGGAGCGATACTTGCAACTCATTACAAACAGGCTCGAATGGGACTTGACTGATCTGCGCTTATTGTTCTTCTTCTTCTTCAAATACTTGAGATGGCTGAAAACTAAGAGGCAGGGGATCCACTTGGATCATTTGATCACATGCTGCTACTTCTAAGTCTTCCTCAATCTGATATTTGATGGCTCTTTGGGGCTGCAAAACTAGAGGCAATACATTTTGAGCAAGGATTTGACTCTCCTCTAGAGGATCAATATCAACACTTGGTGACACTTGATTATACATAGCATGATAATTCTCCTTAATAAACTGAAAAGATTCAAAACAAAATGGTAAAGTTCCTGCACTGAAATCAAAATTTTCTGCATTTTCCTCCTCTTCATAGCTGAAACGAGCACGTTGATCACTGCATTCAAGCTGCTGAGCCTGAACTTCGCTTTTTGCCAAAATAGGATCTGTTTCTTCTGCGCTTTTGATTTGGTCATTGTGCTCATAATCATCATTATACTCATCGTATTTTGGCAAGCAGTTGAAAGAAGAGAAGCTGTTATATTCATATAGTATATCAGGAGACTGCTCCATCATGTATGGCTGTATGAATATGTCATCTGTTTTGTGGCAGGTTTGTTCATGAATTTCACTACTTTCCTCTTGCAAAACAGATGTGTTCTGGTGCTCTAAACATTCCACTTTCATTGTGATCTGCTGCATCACTTCCTATGTTTCTTTTAACAAATAAAGAAGTTTTTCTTCTTGCTCTGCCTTGCGCTGTTTCTCCCTCATCTTCAGATTTGCCTCCACATCCACAGCCATGTCCTGCATCTGTTTCATGGTGGACGGGCATCTTTCTCTCAAATGAAATTCCATTTCTGGATCAAAAGCTCTTGGATATTGCAATAGAGCTAAATCAGGGGGAGGTCTTATGTTCAACGACATAGAATGGTAGACTTGATTGAATCTGTCAGAGAATTGCTGAACGATTTCATCTAGACGCCTTTTTAACTCATCATAATCTTGAATGAGCACGAGGAAACTAACTTTGATCATCCATCTATCAAGGAAGAGCTTGGAACACTGCTAAAGATTAGAGATGCTGGTCTCAGGCAATGCTTTAAACCAAGTCCTAACTTCGCTTTGCAAAGAAAGGGCAAACAGCCTAAGACTGACATCTTCCTCTTCCACTTCAAAGATATTACGATAGTCTTCAAAAGCCAGGATATGTTTCTGGGCAGTAATACCATTCTCTCCATCAAATCTTGGGAGATACTCATGATGATTCTTAGGCAATGGATTGAGCACGGGAGGCAAAATGAGCGGCTTATATCTATCAGGAACTTTACGAGACACAGGAGTATATACAGGAACTGGAAGACTGGGCTCTATTTTTGGTTCCTCCTTGGCTATATGATGATCATCAATAGCATTAGAAGGATGCTGTTCAGATATGCAAGGAGGCTTTTCAACGACATTTTCCAAAGGAAAATCATAAAAATCTGATCTAAAATCGTCAGTAAAATACAATATACATTGCAAAATTTTATGGAAGAGAAAGAACATGATCCCTTGGATAATAATCCAAGTCAAGAGCCTGATCTGCTTATACATTTCTTTTGGGTTCATTTCTCCAGTGGAGTCTTTATTATGAGGATGATTTGGAGTCCCTAGGTGGATGAATTAACCTTGAAGTGCCTGATCTCTGTCCACCGTCACAGATCAAAGCTAAACATGAAAATAGCCCTGAAGAAATGGAACACTTTCTCCAGAAAATGAGGCAAACTGATCAAAATTGGGGATGTACAGTAATAAACAAATGATTCAGGTCCCCAGTGGAGTCGCCATTATGTTAACACTCAAGTTGTCCCTTTTGACTCCTAAAGGGATACGGCCGAGGTAACCACAGACCAAGCTTTTGACTGCAGGTCCTAGCCTACCAGCAGTCAGAGAGGGCTCTCTCTTTATTATTTAGCTTTATTTAAGGGATGATTTTAGGCTAGATATGATGCACAGGGGTTTTGATTGAGTTTGGTGGGAAGGATGATGCTTTCAAGCAGAGAGGCATGCATAGTGTGATAGGTTCAAACCATTGGGCATGGAGTCATGGAGTAAGACTGCTGGTGTGTTTTCTTGGTCACAAGAGGAATATGGAGCAAGATAGCTACACATAAAACAACATTCAAGCTAAATGGAGATGGAATGAAGGCTAAGTGATGAGAGGCACTTAAGAATCTCTCGTTCAGCGTAACAGAGGGAAGGCGAATGAGCTCTATCTAGGAGCAGTTAAGAATTCCTAGATAACTGTCATACATGGGTGAATTAGGGGAAATATGAGCCAAAAGGAATTCATATTTCATAGCCAATTCAGAGGAAAACATAAAGAAGCCACATAAATTGAGCATAGAGTGCAGCCAAGCAAATTCTAAACTAATCATTTTTTCTGCAACTTAGAAGGTAATACATGAATGGTATGAGCATTTACGAATGGAAAACAGAGATAAGAAGCACTTATTGAGTCATGTAATAGCACAAGAATTCCACAGTCACTCTTCAACCATTAAACACAGCAAACAGTCCATTCTCCAAGCTTGTAAGCAGTCTTTGATTATAGAAAATATCAGATATACAGTGTGAGTCTCTCTTGGAGTGAATTAACCAACCCACCCTTTTCACTATACAGAGGGAGGTATAAATAGAGAAAAAATCTACAAAATATCTACACCAGTAGACCTGATAGCAGATATGGAGAAATGAATGCTTCTGACCTAACATTTATTGCAAATAAATGAAAGAATGCCTATCTACCAGCTGCGTAGGGACAACAGCCTCAAGAATGAATAAATGTCAATCCCTCGAGCCATGCGCTGTCCTCATGGCCATAACTGCGCATGGGGCTCAGTAGTACTGCTCCAAAATGTGGCTTGATACATTGTCACTGTAATAACTATGCCTTGAAATCCTTCCTCCGCGCCTTCAAGTGGTCATGCTGCCTTAAATGGTAAAACTGTGAGTTGGTGAGCCTTTATGGCTCACATGATGCTTTGCTACATTTACTGGGGCCTTTTGATTTCATCTGCTTTGGAAGATCTAGACTGATACACTTTGCGGCTTCCTCTGATCTTTTTTGACATTAAATGGGGCCATATCTTTCCTATGATATACTTTGACACTTGAATCTGGCCACTTTCTCTCTCTGATACTCTTTAAACTGTCAAATCTCCCCATTCTGCTCTTTTAATGCAAAATAACTACTGCAAATGCTTTCCGTGGCCTTTGGGATGCTATTGGCGCTTGGCCGATCCCAAAATGGTCTTTAAACTGATAAAATTCCATAATTGATGGAGAAGCAACGCTTTGGAGGCATATGAGGAGGAAACATGCCTTTAGAAGCGTTTTTTGGGCCAGAGCGACTTAGAAAATTACTGCAAACCCCACTGTTTCTTCTTTGTTGGGTGGGCGCAGTCACCGCATACAAAACCTTTGAAAACGGCCCATTTCCAAATAACACAGAAAATGTGTCAAAAACATGAAATTTTAATGAAAAATTGGCTTTGGCGGGCCCTGCGGACAACTTTAAGTCCTGGCCGTTGGATCCGGTACGGGCCGATCCAGCAACTGGCGCTAAATCGCATATCGGCGGATCGGAGGTCCCAACACATAATACTTCTGACGAGTGATGAACCCCGCGGACCCGAAAATGCATTAAGGCCTTCTTTTATTGATATCGGGTCTGGCCCGTCGGCGAACTCTCATCGGTGGATTTGCAATGAAAATGGGTCATTGGACCCGAAATCCTTCAAAACTTCTTTTTATTGCTTTTCGGGTCTGACATATCGGAGCAATATGTGGGGTTGCTGCGATAAAACGTTAGCCATTGATCTGGGGCCAAAATGGATGGATGTGATTAAGTCGGGACTTCGGCAATCGACGGGGGCAATGCGGGTTCTTGCTAAGTTTCAGATAAACTTAGCAATTCCCAAGGATGTATATGGTTATTTTTCAACCAGGGGGAGGGGATAAGTATATAGGGGAGTTATATACATAGTTTTAGTAGGGGAAGGGGAAATAGATAGGGAGCTACATAGTAAAGTTAGTAGTTAATATGACAATGATGAGAAAAAGCGCTAAGTATGATGTCTTAGGCTATCAATGGGGGGAAATGACTCATAGAAGAAGTGTGTACATTCCTTGAGTGAAGCAAATCTTCACCAAGGCAAATGATATGGAGAATAATGAAACTAAGAGGTATCAAGCATATCTTGAGCTCTTTAGGGGAAGTTAGTGAGTAATTTGGGGGAGAGGAAGAAGGGGGGAGTTAGACATGCCTCGCTTGAAGTCCTCCAAATAAAACATGCCTCAAACCAAAAATGATTTGCTTATCAAAATTGGAACACAGCAGTGGCACTTAGATTAGCACACTCTCATGGACACTTCTTTGGCCATCTGTAGCAAATATGGAGCATTGCAGCATGCATAGTACGACATATTTGGCATGCAAAATTGTCGATCATGGAAGATGATTAACCTGCTGTAGTAGGAGGTTAACACAGCCTATTCGAGGGGTAAACCTCCTCTACATTACACAAATGACCAATTCTTGGATGGTACAAATGACTAAACCTCCCTTCTATATATAGGTGTCTAAGGGGTCACAATATAATCAAGCTGACATAACAATAATAACATAAGGGCACAAAAATAACAATAGTGGGTTTCTATGGGGCATACTAATAACAATATGGGGACAATGACAATAGTAATGGGGGAATCACTAGTATTATATAGGCCTAACATGGAGACAGTCTCTGTGTATGCTGTAGATTGTATCTTATAGGAATTCCTGTGCATGCTCCTATAGGAATTCTTGTGCTGGATCTTTGCTTCTGGTGGGTGGCCTGGGTTATGAGAGAGACTTGAGTGAGGGAGTTTCGAGGACGTGAAATGCATGAATGCATGGGAACGATGTTTTATTTACTTTTATGGTGATTCAGGGTGAGGTGGTGTGCTGGCAGCAAAGGTACATTGCCATTTTTGGACCATTGGTCCCCACTACCACCTCATCATTTCCCACTCCTCGTAATCAACTTCGACCTCATAGATCCATTGTTTAACTGCTTTTTGTCCTGCTCTTTCTCTGTCTTTGAGTTGAATGTAGCCACGTGTGAGAGGACACCCGGTTCTGCATGTGCTGACTGAACGAAGGTGGCCAAGTTAACTGACCACCTTTTCACTTATAAACCAACTATCTCGTAACCCTTACAACTTTTGGATACATGACGTATATGAGTGAGTGAGCTGGATACCTACCTATGGTTTCGATGCTATGCTGCAGTTGTTGAAGACCAGAGGTGTTGCCTTGTATATTCATTGCATGCCATTATTATTCCTCCTCTTGCTGTCGGCTAATGGTTTCTTTGATTTTGTAGGTGTTTGTGGCTAAAGATCTGATGTTGTTGCTGTTGTGGAGCTCCTGGATCATCCTAGTGAAGACTTGTTGCTAGTGTGATTGCCATTTTGTGGGATAGGCTGCTACAGGATTTCCTACAGGATGTTTTGTAGCTATTTCTCCCTCAGAATTCTTTAATCATGTTGCTGTCTAGGGCTGTGAGGATGGTGTAATGAATGGAAAGAAGGAGTAGAAGTGTGTAGAACAAAGGATAGTCAGTAATTCTCTTTCTCCTCTCTTTTTTTTAAAGACTATTGAAACTGATTTTTTTTTGTTTTGAATGGTGAGTGCAGGTATGATGATGGTGGACGAGGTGAGGTGCTAGATCATGCATAGGGTGAATTTTAGGGACCTAACAAACATATCATGTGCCTTCAAATTGCTTCCTGTAGGTTTTCTGAGTCACTGTGATTCCTACAGGATCATCCTGTAGGTTTTCAGGGGATCCTG
The DNA here is from genome assembly GCA_000404065.3 of Pinus taeda. Classification (NCBI taxonomy): domain Eukaryota; kingdom Viridiplantae; phylum Streptophyta; class Pinopsida; order Pinales; family Pinaceae; genus Pinus; species Pinus taeda. Next base: position 5,741 of record APFE030060615.1, on the reverse strand, counting down.
AAGAAAACACAGTCTTCGCATAAATCGAAGCAATGGAGTGGAAAAATGATAGAAATGATGGAGGGATGCATGGTAAGAAGTGGAGGAGATGAATATGTGAGAGGTAGGGTTCCCTTTGTATCCTCTTTTTCTCCTTGATTGTCTTTCTCGCCCACTTGCAAATGACAATTATATATTTTTCTCTCCTTTTTTTGGTTTTTTTGAAAAATAACTAGGTCGCCTCAGAGAGGTTTTCACCCTATCTATTTGCCCGGGACACCTCAAGGAAGGTTTCACCTAGGGGTCTTCTTATTCTTTTTTCTTGTCTTTTTAATCTTTTTCTTTCCTTTTTTTCTTCATCATTGGGCTGCCTCATGAGGTTTTCAGCGCAAAGATGGGACTCAGGCGCCTCATGGAGGTTTTCACCGGAGTCCTTAATTTTTTATTTTTCAGTGACTTGATGAGGGAGGAGCTGGAACTTGCTCCACCATCATCATTATTTTGTTGATATTATCAATGAACTCTTGTTTTGATAAAGGTCTCTTGTACATTTTCAATCGGTGCCCATTAACAAGCAAAGGAATGGCTTCTTCATTTATAGTTTTGATTTGCACTAAACCATTATCATGGCATCTTTCCACAACATAAGGTCCGAGCCATCTTGTCCTTAACTTGTCCTTGAAGTATCTATACCTATAATCATATAACAATGCCCAATCACCCTCCTGAAATTGCTTCTCCTTAATATGTTTATCATGCCATATCTTCCTCTAAAGTTGAACTATCTCTGTATGTAGGAGGGCCTGCATTCTGAATTCATCCAAGCCATTAAATTGGAACAATCTCTCTTTCTGTGCATTGATAAGAACCAAATCTAGTTGGGCTTCCATCCTTAATGTGTTATATTCAAATTCAATGGACAACAAGGCCTTTTTCCCATAGACTAGCTCATAGGGTGTGAATCCAGTGGTGGTCTTCCATGTGGTATTATAGGCCTAGGTGGCCTCAACTAGTATTTCTACCCAATCCTTCCTGCTGCTGCTCACTACCTTGGTTAAGATGAACTCCAGTTCCCTATTGGTCACCTCCACTTGCCCATTAGCTTGTGGATGATAGGTAGTGGAGGTCCTATGCTTGATCTTGTGATGGTTGAGCAGGTATTCAATCATGTTGGAGGTAAACTGGCTACCTTGGTCTATGACTAGCTCTCTAGGGTACCCAAATTTATAGAATACATTCTCCCTTAGGAACTTAACCACATTTTCTTCTGTTGCTTCCTTGATTGCCTTGGTTTCAGCCCACTTAGTCAAATAATCAGTGCACACAATAATGTACTGTTTTTGCTTTGAAGGAGGGTTGATAGGCCTAATGAAGTCCATGCCCCACTTGTCAAATGGCTCGAAAGTCACTTGAGGTTGCAGGGGAATTTCATATCTTGGTGTAGGCCTTCCAATCCTCTAGCACCGATCACACTAACTAGTGTACTTTTTCACATCCTGAAGAGTGGGCCAATAATAGCTTGCCTATAGCACTTTGAATGATGTCCTCATTGCTGCAAAGTGACCTCCACAAGGCCCATCATGACAGGTCAGAAGGATGTCAAAGACTTCCTCTTCCCTGACACACCTCCTCAAGATTTGATTTGGGCCAAGTTTGAAAATATTGCCCCCAATCCAAGTGAAGGGGGTGCTTTTCCTGACTATCTTGCTCTTTTCTTTGGAGGGAAAGTTTGGTGGGAACTGTGCTGATACCAAATAGTTTGCTATATCAGCAAACCATGGAGAGAGAACTGAAATAACAAACAAATTCTCATCTGGTAATTGATCATCCACCATTCCTTCTTCACCTTCAGGCAAATTTACCCTAGATAAAAAGTCCGCAACAACATTTTCCTTACCAGGCTTATCAACAATGGTTAGATCAAACTGTTGTAATAAAAGCAACCATCTTATAATTCGAGCATTCACATCTGGTTTGTTCATTAAATATTTGATTGCAGCATGGTCAGTATGAAAAAATGTTTGATAGACTATAATGTAATGCTTGAATTTGTTTACTGAATTCACAACAATCGGGAGTTCCTTTTCGATCATTGTATTAACTTAGCCTTTGACAAGTTCTTACTGATAAAATAGATGGCACAAGTTAGTTTTTCCTCTACCTGACCTAGGGCTACTCCTATGGCTTTGTGTGAGGCATCAACATGAATATGAAAGGGAAGGGCCCAGTATGGGCCTCAAAGAATTAATGCAGTGGTTAACTTACCCTTTAGAATGTCTAAGGCCTCTTGACAACTTTTGACCATATAAACTCAAAATATTTGGCCAAAAACCCAAATAAAGGAGAGGCCAATTTGCTGAAGTTCTTTATGAACCTTTGGTAGTATCCAACTATCCCTAAGAAACTTCTGACATCTCTCTACTTTTGAGGAGATGGGACCCTTTGAATGATGGCTATTTTGTTCGGGTCCACCTATAGTCCTTGCTAAGATATTGAATGACCTACCACGATCCTTTCAGTCATTAAGAATTCACATTTTTCAGGACTGAGAGAGGTTCATTTCAATGCATTTGTGTAGTATTTTTCCTAGATTAGTCAGGGCTTCTTGAAAATCAAAGCCATAAGGTGTAAAATCATCCATATAAATTTCCACTGCATCATGGACTAATTCGGTGAAAATACTCAAGACTGCTCTCTGGAAAGTGGTAGGATCATTGCATAGGCCAAAAGGAAGGACCCTATAGGGAAAATTACCCCAAGAACATGTAAATGTGATTTTATCCTTGTCTTTTGGGTATATTTGGATTTGGTTGTACCCACTGAATCCATCTAGGAAAGAAAAAAACTTTTTCCCTACCAGGTCATCTAGCACTTGGTCAATGAAGGATAGAGGAAAATGATCCTTCTTTGTGGATTTGTTCAACTCCCCGTAATCGACACAAATCCTCCACTTACCATTTTTCTTGGGAACTAATACTAAAGGGGAGACCCACTCACTGTCGGAGATAGGGTAAATGAATCCTGCATCTAGCAGTTTTTGCAATTCTTATTTAACTATATATTTAAGAGCTAGATTCATCCTCCTTTGTGTTTGTCAGACCGGTTTGAAACTTTCTTTGATGTATATGTGGTGAGTACACATTGAGCGGTGTACTCCCTTCATTTCCTTGTAACTCCAAGCGAAGGCTTCTAGGTTTTCCTTTAACATGTTGCATAGCTTCTCCTCTTTGATAGAGGAAAGAGATGGATTAAATTTCAAGGTTTTCTCTGGGCCGAATTCTATGGTTTTGACATGGAGTGGGTTGGAATCGGTCAAGCATAAGTCAATTGGATGATTGTTCTGGGTTTCCATTACTTCTTCTTCTAATGGTAATGAACCAGGAGTTGGACTTTGGAGCAGGTGTTCAATCAAGTGATCCTCATCTTGCTGTCCTCCTCCCATGGTTTCTTCCAAAGCATAAAGTTGGGTGGAATAAACCTCATCTTCTTCCTCCTCCTCCAACCATAAAGGTAAATCATGCTATAGAGGCACTTGAGCAGGAGGGTATAGGACTAATTACTTGGACATATAACTGTTCTTGATGGTCATATTCCCACCTCTGCAGCTGATGTAAGCATCGGCTGTGGCCAAACATGGCCTCCCAAGGATGAGAGGATAACCAGTAAGCTTAGCCTTAGGCTGGAGAACTAGAAAATCTGCAGGGTACTCCTAGGAGTCAATGGAGACCATCACATCCTCCACAATTCCCTCAGGAGTTACTGTGGAATGATTTACAAGTTGTATAACTATTGTGGTCTTCCTCAATGACCCTTGGAGGTTGAGCTTGAGCATGGTGTCCTTGGTCATCACATTAATGGCAGCCCCAAGATCGATCATAGTGTGTGGGACAATGGTACCATTGATGTGCACATCTACTACAGGGCTTCCAGGGTCCAAATATTTTGGACATATTACCTACCCCAACATTAAGTCAACATTAATGGTTGGGGCATCCGTTTTTCGCCTCCTTGGATGCTTGAAGCATTTCTCCTTAATCAACTTATTGTAAATGGGAACATATTTTATTGCCTGGGGAAGGGGGATCTTTACACATATATTTTTCAATTCTCCCAGAAGTTCAATTTCTTCTAGAGTAGGCTGGAGTGGTTTGGCTAATCTCTCAGAAACAATGGATTTACTTTAAGGTTTCTTTCCTCTCTTTCTTCCTCAACCTCCCTAGGTAGAGGGGGAGGTTGGTTATCTGGGAGAACTCTCCCAGATCTCAGGTTAATCTCTTGGATTTCCATAGCATAAGATGGATATGATGGCTCTCCATTGTATACATGCTGAGCCTGCCTATTGTTCAGGTTTGGATTTGGCTAGGTAAGCTTATGAGGTTGCTTGGGTGGAGTAGAGTGCAGGAGTTATGGTTGGGCAGGTGGTGGAGGCAATAGAGCTGGGAAATTGTTGTATTTGGGCCTCCACCCCTGGAGTGGTGTATTCCACTGTGGTTGTCGTGGAGTGTAAGGTTGAAATGACTGGCTGGCTGGTTGGGAATGATAATAAGATACATAGGACCAAGGAGGGGGTGTAGACTAGGAAGGATGAGCAAGGGGTCCCCAAGAAGCTATATATGTGGTTTGGTTGGGGTTGTAATATGCATGGGATGACCCTTGCATGCCTGCTGGTATGGTCTAGGCCCAGGAGGTAGCCTTTGGTTAATGTAGCAAAGCTACTCAGTGACCCCTTCAACTCCTTTATATACAGCTTTGAGTCTGGGTAAAGAAGGGAACTTATCTGTGGAGTGGTTTTCCTCACAGACTGAGCAAATTTCAATACAGTTCAATGTACATTTGTTGGATGTGGAGCATGATTGTTCAGAGGTCTTTGTTTCAGCCGGATGTATACCCCAGGAAGTTTGTACACCCCTTCATGCAGGGGGATGCGGGGGGGACTTATCCCCCACGCGGGGGTTTGGGGGGGCCGATCCCCCCCAACTGGGGTGTCCAGGGTCTAGCGGTTCCCTGGCGGGGGTTTCAGGGGTAGCGCCCCTGAAGCTAAATGTAGATTTTAACCCCATACAGAAATTACCTACATACGAATTCTAAATCACAGAAAAAATAAAAATGCGAGAGCATAACACATA
>APFE030060611.1:10968-48068 GCA_000404065.3 Pinus taeda | reverse complement strand
GTAAAAGTTTTCAAGTTAGATAATGTATATGGTGTAAGTAATAAAGCATTAGGTTTTTTTTTTTTTGTTTTTTTGGTAAATATTGTTGGTTATTTTGTTAGAATATGTGCTTATTTTGAATATATATGGTAGCTTACATTAATAAGTTTATTAGGTATGAAATTTACAATGTGAGCAATTTTTTTGAAGTTTTTTCTCTATATTCTCTTTAAAAAATAAATTTAGGCGAAGTATGTTATATTATTTTTATGTAGTCTATTTAGAGGTCTAGACATTGTGCATCATTTATAATCTCTATAATAATATGTATTTATGGAAAATGATTTTTTTCATATCCATACCATTATTAGAGATATAAGTCTCATCTTAGTGTGAAAAGTCTCATAATTTTATACATTGAAGCTTAGAGGGAAACAAATTATTATATATTATCTCTGTGATAATTCAAGTTCTCATTAATGGACCATGGATTCTGAAATATTTATTTAATTCATCACATCCGAATTTAGAGTCTCTATAACATTGTTTATATTTGAAGAGCCTTATTACATAAAAACTCATAATGACAATAATATGCGATATATACACTAACAACGCTATGTTTGGCACATGTAGGATTTGGGTCCTATCCATGTCCAATTATCTATAAATAAGCATACCTTAGACCCTATGACCTTAGTTCCCTTCCCAACCAATGAGAATGCTATTCACCCATATTTAGTATGTAAAACCTTATAATGACATCCATGTTTTAGTTGTTTTCCAAAATTATCTTTACAAGGTAGCTTGTCCCATTGCACAGAACCCCATACTTGTCTACATTGAAGCTTAAATGCAAACAATTTAATTTATACTATCTATGTGATATTTTAAGTTTTCATTAATGGTCCATGGACCCTAGAAGATTTATTTAATACCTAAAATTCTAGTATAAATCCGTATTTGATTATAAATACCTCAAGATCCCTGGTACAAGAAAATTCATGTTATTAAGGACATACCACATATAGGCTAATAATTCTATTTTTGGGATATGTAGGATTATTTGGGTCCTAAGAATTTCCCATTGTCTATAAAGAAGCATACCTTACACCCTATGATATTATTCCTCTCCCACATAATGAGAATAGTCTTCAACCATTTTGGGTGTACAAAACCTTATGATGACATCCATATTTCAGTTGTTGTCCAAAATTATCTTTACAAGGCTCATGTGGTGGTTTCAAATAGTCCGTATGGACTATTACCCACTAAAAAGTTAGTTACCCATAGGAGAAAACTTGTCTTCCCCTTGGATACTTATCCATAAGGTAGCACTATATGATCAACACATGACATGATTCCAAGTTCATCCACTTCTATCTTAGATACCTCTCTCCCACCCAATATTCTTTCATGAAGGAAAACAACTTATCCATTAGTAGGCACTTTAAGCCTTTTATAATCATGTTCTTTCACTTAATGTTTTTTGCATAATAATATAGATAGAGGGGTGAACTGGATGATTGACTAATATTGACTGTATTCTTGTTCTATCACTTCACCTAAGAAGTTAGCCTTTGAATCTAGTGTAGTGTGACCTCCTTTAAGGCCTAAGAAATCTAGAGGGGACTCTACTGGGAAGGCTTTGATTGAACTAGTGTTCCCATGATATTCCATACCTACGAATTTTGATATTTCTATTTATTGCATATCCATTCTTGAGTGAGAGAGTTATATGTGACCCCTATTACCCATTGGATGGTGATGTTAGGATCTATGGATATGATTTCTTAGTATGGAGGCATTTTGGAGGCTTGCCCATAATCTAGAAGCTACATTTTAGAGTATGGAGAACTCATTAGCCCACATGAAACTTATTTGTGACATTTACACCACATTTAGAGGATAATGTCATGCTTAACGTGGTATTTCTCCCACATGTGTTGGCATTTATGGCATCTTTATTATGCTTTTCAGCTATGAGGTTGGTTTGTAACATCTATCTTGTGGAAAACTTAAAGTAAACTTGTTAGTAAGGATTATTTAGGTCATTGTTGTGTAAATGAAAGGGATCGGTCTCATATAAATGGAGTGTTATGATATTTCATTATATCATCATCACGCATTTGATTCTTTCCTCTCTAATAAAGAATGAGCTAGTCTTTTTATCTACTATGGGAAGCACGTGACCTTTATTGGTGAAAAATTCTTGTGGATGTGATATTTTGTGTGGTGAAATTATTTTGAGATTGAAAGAATATCCTTTTAGGAATAATCTTTTAATTTATTTTTCTTATCATTAATATTTTGCATTTTGAATGTTTAAATTATGGTTTCTCTTATGCCATGACTAAATGTTTGATTATTGTTGAAATTTTGCTTCATTATTGCATGTAAAATTAATCTTTATAAGGCATATAAGGAAAATATTAATATTTATATCCTATATTTAAATTATCCCTTTACATAAAGAATAAATGGTTTTTAAGATTAAATGCCTTAAGCATCCCCCTTACTCCATAAAGGTACTTCCATTGTTAAAGCTAAGGGATCCATCAAACCCTAGTATGATAAGGAACTAATTGAAAGGGTGTTGATCATTCATATTTTGTTTTAAATTTCATCTTATTTTTTCTCTCTTAGACATATTGGGAAACTACTAGGGTTTGTAGGGATCATTTATGTATTAAAATTAATTTTCTATGGATGAAAGTGGTTGACAAATTAGGACTATAATCTATAAATTTTTTAAAGGAAAAATATAACATAGTTCATGGTCATTCCGTCTTAATTAGGGATGATGAGACATTTTTTTTTTATCCATACCTATGAACTCTAGAAAAAAATTTCCTAGCCTAATCCTACCTTCTATTGGAAGATCTTTAATCCTTTGTTGTTGAATATGATTTTAGGATATTTTCTTATGCTACCATATGGAATCAAACCACCTTTAGATGCATATAATCTTAACCCTAACGTACAGTAGCCTTATTCTTGGTATAGCCGTAGAGTACTTGAACCTTAGTATTGAAAATATATGTCATATTAGGCCTTGATAATACTCTATCCAACATAATAGTGTTGTGAATGCAAATCCCCTCTACGGACAGAGGAAATCCCTCTAACCCAATGAGTGGGTCTAGCAACAAATCGAACAATCTAATACTCACTTTCCTAGCTTGTACTTGAAAAATGTAATGAGAAAGAAGAACCTACCTCGTTTTGATGCTAATAGCAAGTTTCTCAGAGATGGCTTTGAATATTTCACTCCAGGCCTCCCTCTTAAGTCATTCTTCACATCTAGAAACCTACAAGGAATATCAAAGTACTATACAAGACATGAGAGCATATATAACATATATCAAGCATAAACTACTTAACAGATCAAGGAACATTAAGCAAAATAGATAAATATATATACAATTATGGAAAGCGAACATCATATGTATATATTAAGAAACTAAAAAGGGAAGCATACAACCTATGCCTTGGTGTTGAGGCCTTCCTTGGGGTAGATGTCCAACTCCATGAAAAGACTCTTCAAGCACTCCTTCTCCAAGTTAGAATGGGAAGCATATAAGCATAATCTAAACATAGGGATGCAACAATCAATGACCAACCATTTGGGAATGGAAGGGGGCAAATTTATAGGAAGGGAGAGGGAGTTAGGGATCAACAAAAGAGGGAGGAAGGTCCACATATCAAGGGGAAAACCCATGATGATAAAATCAATATGTAGGTTTTAACCCTATATAGAAATTACTTGCATACAAATTTTAAAACACAGAAAATAAACAATGCAAGATCATAACACATAAAACACATATACATAGAGATTTCCCCTGGATCCCAAAATCGGGACTACCAACTTGATTTTTCATCATGTTCCTTTTAGTGTAACAATACATATTTATACATGTTGAAGCATCCAATACCATGAACCAAAAACCATCGTGTCCAAAACCATGGACCAAAAACCATCATGTCCAAAACCATGTGCGAAAATCATGCACAAACCATAGGTAGGTTCGCCCAACCAAATATAGGGTCCAAAAAAAATTCTCCCAAGGCGCTATCCCAAACCCCGTACAGGGGGGCTACCCGCCCCCCTCAAACCCCGCAGACAAGGGGGGGTGCTGCCCCCACTGCACAATCATCGCAACAAAGGGGGAGATCCACCCCCCCTCTAACCCTCGGGTTCACTATGTGAGCTAGTCATGGAAATAGTAACACAACCCAACTTTATCCCACTTGTTGTTTTCTTTCCATAGGGGGCCATAAGAGAGCTTAGTCATTTATCCAGCCCTCCAACACCCATTATTTCTGTACACCAAGAGAACTTCTCAGAGCTCACAGATTTTGTCAATGCATCTTCAGTATTCTTCAAAGTGTCCACCTTTACCAACAACACCTTTTTGTCTTCTATCATATCCCTCACAAAGTTATACTGAACATCAATGTGCTTTGTCTTTGAATGGTAAGCAGGGTTCTTTTCCAAGGAAACTTCACTTTGGCTATCACAGTCTATCCTTATAGCTACCTGTACTAACCCCATACTTGAGCACAACCTTTGCAACAAAACTGCTTCCTTGCTTGTATAAGTGGCTGCCATGTATTCTGCCTCTGTAGTTGATAGTGCCACTACAAATTGTTTCTTACTCATCCAACTTACTGTATCTCCAAATAGGTTAAACACATACCCACTTGTAGATCTTCTCTGATCTAGATCTCTAGCCTAGTTTACATCAACAAAGCCACAAATATCCAACACTGTCGAATCCTAGTCTTCCTTGGTAGCACTAACCATAATCACTAGTGCCATGCAAATACCTAAAAACCTGCTTCATTGTTGTCCAGTGCTCCTTCCCTGGTTTTGACATAAAACTGCTCAATACTCCCACTACATGTGTAATGTCTGGTCCAGTACATACCATTGCATACATCAGGCTACCAACTGCACTTGCATATGGAACACAGGACATGTCCTCTTCCGATTCTTGTGTCTTGGGAGACTGTTCAACATATAACCTCACACCTATAAGAATAGGAACCTTCACTGGTTTACTCTCCTGCATATTAAACCTCTGCAGTATTGTCTCAACATACATCCTCTGGTTTAACCAAAGCTTCCTCTTTGGCCTAATCTCTTTTAATTTCCCTACCCAAAATATATTTTGTAGCACCAAGACCGTTCATGTCGAATTTGGAGGACAATTGGGTCTTCAAATCTTGGATTATTTCTATCATTTCCAACCAGCAACATATCATCCACATACAAGACTAGATAAATAACACAGTCAGTAATTAATTTAAAATACACACAATGATCTTCTTTGCTTCTGGTGAAGCCAAGTCCCCTTATAAATGTATAAAATTTTTGATACCACATCCTTGGTGACTGTTTTAACCCATACAGAGACTTCTTTAAGTTGCATACCAGTTCTTTCTTACCCTTCACCACAAAGCCTTTAGGTTTCTTCATGTAGATCTCCTCTTCCAGATCCCCATAAAGAAATGTTGTCTTCACATCCATCTGTTCCACCTCAAAATCAAAAGCAGGAGCAACAAATAAAGTAATCTAATAGAAGCCACAAAGGCAATAGGAGAAAAAATATCACCAAAATCAATTCCTCATATCTAGGAATAACCTTTTGCTACCAACCGAGCTTTGTATTTTTCCACCTTTCCTTCTACATTTGTCTTCTTCTTGAACACCCATTTGCTGCCAATGGGTTTCCTTCCAGTCGGCAACTCCACTAGATCTCAAGCCTCATTTTCGTGCAAAGATGCCATTTCATCAACCATGGCATCTTTCTAGATTTTTCCATCCTCTGAATCTACTACTTCCTTCATAGTTCTGGGATCATCATCAATAATATATAAAGAAAAATTTGAACAGAAAGCGGATGGACTATACCTTTTTGGTTGCCTTCTTTCTCGAACTGATCTTCTCACACCCGAAGTTTGTGGCTCTTCATCTTCTGATTCCTCCTTTGCTACAGAGTCTGATTCTTCCTCCTTTATTTCAAACTCTATCTTCACAGGTTCCTTTGGTTTGACTTCATGTTTAATAACATCTTTCACCTCTCTGAACACCACATCTCGACTGTGCACAGCCTTCCTTGTTACTGGGTTCCAAAGCTTATAACCCTTTAAACCATCCTTATACCCAATAAAGATGCACTTTTCAGATTTACTATCCAACTTGGTTCTTTTCTCCTTTCGAACATGTATGTATGGATCACATCCAAATACCCTTAGATGTGAAAGAGAGGGTTTCTTACCAGTCCTTACCTCTTGTCGAGTCTTATCCTCCAACACTGATGAAGGTTATCTATTGACCAGGTAACATGCTGTCTCCACCGCCTCTGCCCAGAATTCCTATCCTAACCCAACACCATTGAGCATGCTTCTTGCCCTTTCCATCAATGTCTTATTCATTATTTCCGTAGCTCCATTTTGCTGAGGTGTATATGGAGTAGTCTTCTGCTATGCTATACCACACTTCTTACATAATTCTTTAAATTCCTTACTGCAAAACTTTCCTTTGTTACCTGTCCTCAACACCTTTATCTTCCTCTCTGTCTGGTTTTCCAATAGAGCCTTAAATCCGTTAAATCTATCAAAGATTTCAGATTTCTTCTTAAGGAAATATATCCATGTATTCCTTGAGAAGTCATCTATAAATGATACATAGTACATAGACTTAACCAGTGATACTGCAAAACTCTCCACCATTACCTATCCTCAACACCTTTATCTTCTTCTCTGTCTGGTTTTCCACCAGAGTCTTTAATCCTTTAAATCTGTCAAAGACTTTAGATTTCTTCTTAAGGAAATATATCCATGTATTACTTGAGAAATCATCTATAAATGATACATAGTACACAAAATTAACCAGCGATGGAACCTTCACAGGTCCAAACACATCACTGTGCACAAGCTCTAATATCTATTTCGCCCTCTTACCACCAGACGGCAAAACTTACCTGATTTTGCTTCCCATATACACAATTTTCACAGAAATAAAAATCCATAGATCTATTACTCATACCTTCTACCATACCTTTACCATGAAGTATTCGAAGGCCCTTCTCTCCAATATGTCGAAGCCTTTCATGCCACAGCATGGTCTTCTCTCCAAAGACCACTAGATTTTCTGCTCCACTTTCAGGAACCACAGAACTGTTGCGCCCATCAACAATAGTGCTACCTTGCAGCTTGTATAGAGTTCCAATCTGAACTCCCCGCATCAGTACCAGTGCTCCCGGAACCATCTTGCAGGTATCTTCCTCAAACACTTTTTTTACACTTGCATCTTCCAGCTTGCTTACAGAAATCAGATTTCTGGCCAATGCAGGCATATGTAGAACACCCGGAAGTGTTATAATGCTTCCACCTTGCAAATTCAACTTTACCTTTCTGTGACCAATGATTCTAGCCTTCCTATCATCCCCTAAGAAGACATCACCACCATCGTATTTCTCATACTTGCAGAATGACTCTCTATGGAGAGTGAAGTGAAAGGATGCACCTGAGTGAATCAACTATGCCTCATGATCTACATGTGTACTTGAAGAAGCCAAGTACACATCCCCACCCTCATCTAAGGTGGTTCTCACCTCTGCAGAAGGAGCATCATCAGATCCCTTTCCTTTGTTAGGAGCTTTAGATTTGGAGTCCCTTTTGTAGTTCCCCTTCCTTTCTACATTTCTAGCACACCACCTTTACAGGTTTTCCTAGAGATTTAGATCTCCCACTCGATGACTTAGTTTTGCTTCTGTTATGGGACCATCCTCGTATAGACAAGGCATCACCATTCTGGCTCTCCATATTTTTCCATCTCATCTCCTTCGTTAGCAAGGATGAGACTATTTCATCAAACTGCAAGGTAGTTGCATTGCTACCTATTGCAATAACTAGACTATCCCACGAATCTGTTAGAGAAAACAACAAACTAATGCACGTATCTTCATCTAAAATTTTGATATCAACAGATGATAATTGACTTACCATAGTATTCAACACATTTATATGCTCTGTCACTGAGTCTCCATCTTTAATCCTTAGGTTATACAACTTTTTTCGTAGGAACAGTTTATTCACCAGAGACTTAGATTGGTACAAAGTCCCTAACTTGACCCACAAAGCCTTCGGCGTAACTTCCCCTGATACATTCAACAATACTAAATATGAGACACACAATCATATTTTTCTCTTTGCCTTTCGATCCAACTTCTTCCATTCTTCATCAGATACTCTTGTTGGTTTAGTACCCAGATCTATCGCGATCCGCTGATCTTTATCCACCAATAGATCCTCCATCTTGAGTTCCACAACTCAAAACTCTAACCATTAAATTTATTGATCTCTATCTTTCCACCGCTCGCCATCTTCGTTCACCACCAGAATCGATCTTGCAGATCTCCCACTGAACGGTGTCTACCACAAGCCCGAGCGAAACCCCTCAGCAATAAAGGTATCCCCTTGAAGTCAAAACAACTCTGATACCAAATGTAGGTTTTAACCTCATACAGAAATTACCTACATACGAATTCTAAAACACAGAAAATAAACAATGTAAGAGCATAACACATAAAACACATATACACAGAGATTTTCCCCTGGATCCCAAAACCAAGACTACCAGCTTGATTTTTCATTATGTTCCTTTCAATGTTACAATACATATTTATACATGCTGAAGCATCCAATACCATGGACTGAAAACCATCACATCCAAAAGCAAGGACCAAAAACCATCACGTCCAAAACCATGTGCGAAAATCATGCACAAAACCATAGGTAGGTCCACCCAACCTAATATAGGGTCTAGAACAAGTTTTCTAGGGTGCTGCCATGGACCCCATGGGGGGGGGCTACCCAACCCCCTCAAACCCCCCGGGTAGGGGGGACTGCTGCCCCCCTGTGACCCCCTCGTTGCATAATCGGTGCAATGGAGGGAGAGCTTCGCCCCCCCTCTAACTCACTAGTTCACTACGTGGGCTAGCCATGGAAAGAATAACAAAACCCAACATAATTGGCCCAAGTGAGATATCTCGACCATATCAACAACAACCAATATCCATCTCATTATTCCCAAAGGTTCTAGTGAGCGAAATTTCTCTCTAGTTTGGAAAGCATGTGAGAAGGAGTTTACTGTGAGTTTTCCTATGAAAACCCATGCTGGTAGCATGAGTGTCTAATTGAGAAACCTTCCATTAACATGAGTAGGCAATGGAGAAAAACGCGTTGATGCCAAAAATTAGGTTTTTAGGCAACTTTCTCTAGAATGATTTCAGGGCAGCTTTCCTTTGATTCTTCAGGGAGGTTTTGGTCTATATATCATGATGGATATTTTGCACAGTAGTAAATGTTTTGGCACTCCAGGATATGACACGGGAAGTGAACAGGAGATATGACAAAATATTGTGTAACAGATGCCCTCTAAAACATGAAGGTAGAACAAGGAGTGATGGATGAGATGCTTTTCAAGTCAGTGTAAGGACAAGAACAACGTCGTCACAAGACCTGCAAAATCAAGCATATACATATACATATATGAAAACTCTAATGATCATGCCTAATAATACGAGAATAGGTATATAATAATACATGAATCTATGGTATGGATGCAACCATCCAAAGATCATGTCCAAAGATCATCGGTATGGTCGTAGCCATCCGAATAGAAAGGATCATGAATATGGACGCACGGTCTGGCTGCAACCATCCATCAAGAGGACACATGTATACAATCATGAATGAATCATAATTCCATGCAACCTAGACTCTATCATACAAAATCCAGGGTCTTGTGCTCCGTATGGACCTGATCAATATATGAATTCTAACATGTGAATATATTTGTTGAAGTCGAACATGATATAAAACCATCTGATTACCAGTGAATGATGGAAACCATTAACATGCATGAGAGAAACCACTAATAGTGACAATGGCTTGCAAGGTACAATCCGTACAATCCATGAATGTGAATAATGGAACTAAATTCAAACAATCATGAAGTCATCCGATTGAAGGTCAGTGATGTAAACCTATCATCGAATGTGAAGAACTTGCCAATGAGGCATGCAAACTCTAATGTACTAGAAGGGAGTTTCTACATCATCTTCCAGGACAATGAGCTGAAGTCAATGGGAAGTGATCCATCAAAGGAGGGCCATAATGAACCCCACATCACTGACACAAAATAAAGGATGTAGTATAGTAATTAAGTATGATCTAGGACTGTATCAAAAAGTTAGATAGTGTACAGGTGGTAAATAACTGTAAATAGGACTTCTCTTGAACATATCAGTGACACGACTCCAATGTTTAGCAGAATTGGACTCAACATATGATCAGAAGTCATGATAAGATATGATTAAATGAGAGGAAAAATGGATTTCCCAAACCCAGGAAGGCAAGTGCCGAAGTGAGGATTCCCCAAACCTGACACGAAGAATAGATGAATGTCATGTTCAAGATTGACATGCTTCCTTTACAAGATACAAAAGATGGAAACTTTCACTTTTTCCCCTACTATTTCTCGCGAGTACCCCATATATTTTTTATCACATGCTTGAAGGGGATAGCATATGCTTTGCATATAAGTTCACCCTTTAGATGAATCCATCCTAGTAAGTTTTATGAGCCCTAGGAAGGAGGAACTTGGTCTCTTCATGGTGACAAGTCCTGCGTCCTTTAAGCTTTACGAGTCTGATAGAGGTGAAAGCTTGGAATATTTTTCATGTTTAGAGAGTTTGAAAAATAAGCGGAAAATAAAACTCCAAAGGTCCCTTTTTATAAATCATCCCTGAACACAAAAACGTAGAAAACAATGTCCAAGATAACCTCTTAGCCATGTTCGACTAAGGTATTCCTTTTTCATACAAGAGTCTATCTTAGTCTCAAAAAGGGTTAAACTTATACTAAGTAGATATCATTTCATTACTTTTGCGAGTTTGAAATGACAAGTATTCGTCAATCTTTTCATTTTTCAAGAGTTTAAAAAGAGCTTACAAATGACTCCAGGGGGGTCTCTTTTTCACTTATTTTTTATGAGTCTGAAAAAGTGATAAAATAAAAATCGGTGAATCAAAAAAAGTAAATAGTTGATACCGAGAACATATCATCTATAGCTACACAAGGAGATGTACATTACTGATTTCGAGGAACAATATAAAAAAAATGAGTGACATATTCCATAATTTGGTAAAAATACTATTTAAAAAAATATAAATAAGGAAAAAGTTAAGTCATTTTTACCATTTTACCAATTGGCAATTGTGGGACCATTTTTACCTCATTTTACCTCAATTTTCAGGGAACGCGCACGAGCAATCTGGAACACCATTTGTCGAGCCGCTTGTTACAGGTAATAGATCTAGCCCGCCTCTTCATTTTGGCAGTCATTTTAAGCATTGTCATCCATAGGGTAGGTTGTCCGGAAGATTTTTCAAAAATTTACATCATTGTTGACCAACGTGTGTTTCACCCATCAAGCTCATGCTGCTCACCCTGAGGCTAGTTAGGCACTCGCGTTGGCAACGCAAAAAAAAATTGAAATAGACATGCTGGCACCGAGGTAAAAAATTTAACATGAAATCCTCCATTGAAAATAGTTAATCTTGATTTTTCTCTTTATGGATGCTCATGAAATGTTGGTTTGTTGATGTTTTACAAAAAAACCAGGCCAAAATGGTGATTGAATGGAAATAGAGGGTTCACGAAGCTGAAGACCATCATGCTATGCAGGATGAAGACTGTATCAATGCCCTTCGAGCATGTGGACTTCTCAAATTCTTCGTGATTCCAGGATCAGAGTACAACTTGAATTATTGCATCACTTAATCAATTGTGGGATGTATATCTCCAACTTTTCATGTTCGGGGATCAAGAGAATGAGATAGAGGTCGCCAAAATCTACTTCATTACTAGGTTGTCTAGAAAGGGACAATGCGTGCAGTTATCTGGGTCATGATCTAGAGGAGAGAGAATGAACATGCTCATTGTGAGGCAATGTCTGGGAGCCAAAAAGGGAAACAATGGGAAGATTGAGATAAAAGCTATTACCAATCTCCCACTACGAACCATACTACACACTATGGCCTGAATAGTTGGGGCACAAGCATTGCATGAGGCATTAAAGTATCACTTCTAGTATGCAATTGAATGCCTAAATCCCACGGTATTCAACTGGTGTGAAGGTTTATTGAAATGCATGAAACACAAATTAACCAAGTGCAAGAGGGGAAACCTTAAACAATTTGGTTTTAGATCTATTTTGGTGACGTTCATCTAGGAATGTGTGCCATTATTTCATTATCAGTGGCTGGAATTGGATCCACCAACACCCAGAGATCCATGTTTTCTCAAATGGGGAGAGTTGATGTCATGACATGGAGGTCGTAAAAAGATGTCATTCCTCCCAACATTTTTTAGATGGTTGCATTAGTGGCTGATCATAGTCGATTATTGGCCGTATACAGGGATGAATTCTAAGGAGATCCAAATCTTACACTCCCTCCAAGGGAGTAGTGGAATGATTCAGGTAAAAAAAAAAAAAAAATTGAAGTTTTTTGAAGTTTATATAATTTTTTTTTATGTGTATAGAGACCTGACTTATAATGTTGTGTAGATGTTCGATCAAAGAGACCTACAGGGGTTTATCCAATAGCTAGGCAAGTGCCACGCCAAATCGAGGACGCTCCCCCATATGTAGAGGGAGGGGATCCCATTGTCGAGGTAGAGCTCAACCTGGAAAGTTTAGCCAAGGGTATTCGAGAGTATGCCTCGATCGATGAGGTGCCATTATGCTATCACAGGCACACAGTAGGAGTATCAACTAAACTACATCAGCTGTTGGGCTGAGTTATTAGGTCTATCTCGTGCTATCATGAGCACCATGTGGGCGAATAGCCAACTTTTGGTTTTCTTTCTACACTATGTAGGCTTGTAAAGCCATGTGTCTCGAAACACAAATTTTGTTATTTTGATGTAGCAAACCCTTTTGCAAACACTCACTATATATATTATATAAATATATATATATATTAATATATATATATATATATTGAATGATAAGATTTACAAGTTTTGCAAATGTCTATCTAACGCATAATTAGCCAATGCATCTGTTAATGCGTTCATGCATCTTGGAGTGTGATGATAAGTAATAAAATCAAATTCTTGTTCCAATAAACGAACTCACAAATACATTCTCAAAATTTGATGGTTTCTAACTAAATATTGTCCTTTAATTCGTAGTACAATGAGTTGTGAATCAAGTTTTATGATTAACTCTCTAATGCCAAGAGTGATAGCTTCTAATGAAAGTTTGATGACCACACTATATTCAACAATGTTATTAGTCATCCGACCTAAACATATTCCTTGCAAATTTACTAACTCACCATTATGGTCATAGATTTCCCATGCGGTGAAATATAGATTCCATGTACTATGACAAGCACCATGAATAAAACCGATGTAATGGTTGGATGACATTTGTAAACCAAGTAGAGAATGAGGTAAGTAGAGGAAAAGGTTTGCAAAAAAAAAACTAACACACCAAAATCACACTACACACTAATTAAAACACACACTAATGTACACAAGTATTTATACGAATAATCACGGATAATACCTTTTCAACTAAAGCCCATTTCGGGGTTGCATCAAAGAATTTCCTTCATAGTCAACTAAATCATAGGCACCTTTTTGTAGAACTCGCTTGACAATGTAAAGCCCATCCAACATTGGTTCAATTTCCCAACTCCCAATTTTTCATTGGCTTGACCATAAAGTAAGACCAAGTCACCTTTAGCAAAAACACAAGGAGAAATGTTTTTATAATATTGTGCCTTAACTAATTTTTTCGGGCCTCAATTACTAACACTACAAAGCGGCGAGTTTCATCGAGCCTTTCAAGGTAAATTAAATATTCCTCTTCAAGTGAGGCATTCAGGAGTAATTCAATGGTTAGTTTCAATGAAAGAATTTCACACTCAATTGGAAGGTTTGGCTCTAGACTATACAACAAAAGGGTGTGAATCCAGTGGTTGTTTTAGCCACAGTTCAGTAAGCCCAAAGAGCCAAAAATAACATAAGATGCCAATTCGATTTATGCATACCAATGGTGCATTGAAGCATAGTAACTAGCACTTTATTAATAGATTCAACTTAGCCATAGGTCTATGGATAATAAGGGGTTGAATTGTTGTGACGCAAAACCAACCGAATAACAAGCTTAGCTATGATGTAATTTCAGAAATGAGATCCATGATCAATAACGATGGCTTGAGGGACGCGGAATCAAGCTCTGACATGGTTAAAAAGAAATTGAGTAACAGTTTTACGACTAGCTTCATGTGTGGGTATCGCCTCAACCCATTTAGTAAAATGATCAATGGCGATGATGATTTAACCATTCGCCCCAGCTGAGCAAGGGTTACATGTCATGAAATCAATCCCCCATTTATAAAAGTGGTCAATGGTAACAACTGGGTATAGGGGTGCATGTGGGGCGTGCTATTTACGGTTGTAAATCTGGCAAGCTTACCACTTTTGGACTACCAAAATTGAACCTTTAAAGATGGATGGCTAGAAATAGCTAGCACAAAGGATTTTATGAGCAGTAGCATACCCAAACGTGTGACCACCACAAGCCCCAGAGTGGGAGTCATTGAGAACTCTCTCAGCTTCTTCGAGTGTTAAACATCGACAAAGGATAGAATCGACACTAAAAAAACACAAAGTATTTTCAATGATTTGATAACATTAGGACTCATTTCGAATGTGACAATGGTCAAAATTAGACAACTCTGATCGAAAAATTTGGATCCGGAAATAGAAAATAATATCCCTATACCATGGGTCAAGAGTGCTCATGCAAAAGAGAGTCTCATTAAGAATTTACTTATCAAACGTAGTAGACATGGTTGCAGAGGGAAGGTCAGAAATAAATTTAGTGAAAACCAACGATTTCTTTGATTTGGTTGTTGCAAACTCCAAATCAAAATTTTAAAGGATAACAATCCACTTAGAATATTTTCCCCCCAGCAACTGATGAGTCAGAATGAAGGTCATGGGGTTGCAATTAGAAGTCACAGTAGTTTTTTATAAGAGAATATAGTCATGAAAGCATTGATCAATGTGAACGAGAGCTAAATTAAGCTTCTCTACATTGGCACAATGAGTCTCAGTATTGATAAGATTATGGCTTAAATAGTAGATCATGTGTTCATTTCCATCATCATTGTCTTGCACTAGTACAATGGAAATAGTACTAGTGGCTGCAGCCCAATAAAAGAAGTAATCGCGGTGATAGTTGGGATGATGCAGCAAAGGAGAACTAAAGAGAGTGTTTCTTAACGCATCAAAATATCTTTGAGTGATTTCATCCCAAACAAACGGGATCCACCTTTTTAGCAAACAAGTAAATCCCTTGGAAAACTCAGTGTAATTAGGTACAAAATGATGAAGGAAATTATCTTTCCCTTGCAAACTCTTCAACTAATGCAAAGACGATGGAGTGTGTAATTTTTCAATGGCCTCAACTTTGAGGGGATCAATCAAGATGCCTTCCTTTGATACTATAAACCCTAGGAGACGACCAGATTCCACACAAAAGACACACTTATTTGGATTTAAATGAATATTGTAATATCTGCAACAAAGAAAAATATATCATAGGTTGTTAGGATGATCTTGACGCTTAGCAGAATGAGCTGGCAAGTCATCATGATATGGTACAATGTGTTTGAATTCATAAAAATCATAAGACATCGCTCATTATAAGGTGGCATCAACATTGTTCATATTGGAAGGGAGTTTCTTATAGGCAAAGGTCCCCCATGGAGAGATAAAAGTAGTTTTATGTTGATCAGTGGGAAGAATGTTAATCTGCTTCAGCTAGAAAAACCATCCATAAAAAAAAAATCTCACTCCCAGCACACGCATCAATGATTTGATCAATAAAAGGAGTTGTATAATTGTCTTTGGGACATGCCATATTGAGATCATGGTAATCAACACAGATGTGGATAGTCCCTTGGTTTTTAATGACCGAGATAATGTTTGAAACCCAATCTGTCTCTGGAATGGGGTAGATGAAACTAGCCTTTAGAAGTTTCTGAACCTCTCCCTTAATGGTGGTTGCCTTTCTAGGGTGCACTGGACGAAGTCATTAACGAATAGGCTTCACATCTACATAAGTGGGAATTTCATGCACAACTATACTTGAATCAATTCCAGACATTTATTTATATCACCATGAAAAGACATCGAAATTCCTTCAAAAGGGTAGTGTAAATCTTGATCTCATCAGCAGAATAAGAAACCCCAACATGAATGTTCTCGACAATTCTTGGTTTAATAGAAATGTCGGTAGGCATGGTAGCAATGATTTTTCCCATGTTTCACTCATACAACACTCCATGCACCAACATGGGTGTTTTAAGTGGATGGGTAGGTATACGGGAAGTAAAGGTATCCAGACACGATGAAATCTCACCAAGACTTGGAAGAAACGAGGAACGATGATGAGCATCATTCCAAATCATTTCCTCAAGAGGCATAACCTTGGTGATACTCTCGTTAGTAGGGAATGTGTTGTTCAAACGATCCATATAATCCCAATAACCAAGCCAAGGAGACTACGCATACACATCTAGATGCATACTAAGAATAGTGTGACTTTTAGAAGCGGTCATGAAGCCAAATAATCAGTTTGGTAAGCTTGTTATACAGTGACAAGTGGAAAAATATCGCCAAAAGAATCAACCTGATAAGGAGATGTAACAATCCAAGGATTGTAAATAGTAGAGACATGTTGGCAGAAGTGACATGAGGAGGTGGGAGGGAAAAAGTTCACATAAGAGAAAAATCTTTAAAAAGACCTGCCCTCATGATCTCATAAGGAATGTTGGTATTTCCCACATATGGCATGTTACCATTCAAAGAACTGAAAGAGAAATGATGAGTTGAGTCAACTCCCAAATTTAACCAAGATATTTTACTTTCGTGGTGTGATTAGAATTGCATTAAAAATAGCATAATTGAACATATCTGCATGCTGTAAGGAAGAAGGAACATGGCAACCGTTAAAAACATAAGACTTAAGACATTGATAATGGAGCTCGTCCAAGAGGGACTATGTCTCTGGGCCCGGTGTCTAGATGATGTAGGTCGTTGCATTAGGTGTTGTCAATAGTGATGATGTACATATGTGGTGATGTTGCTATCATACAAGGAAAGTTACCTCACGCAGGAGTGGCTCCAAGAGATGTTAAGCTGCAAGAATTGTCATTCAAAAAGAACTCCTATTAGTATGACCTAAACTCATGCATGATGATAATGAGCATCCCACCAACATTGCATAAAGGGATCTCAATGCAAACATAGATGGAGACACATGAGTATCCCATCAACATAACAACAAAGGGATCTCAAACAAAACAAGATGAATCATGACAAGAAGTACATTTCATAGATGATTCCACATCACATCAAGCAAGAATCATGGGAGAAGTAAGAAAAAAAGATCCCACATCAAACACCAAACAGGGATCTATGCAGCACAATGCATCTCACAGCAAAAAGAAGTACATGAACATACTGCATATACCTCACATCCTAGGGCCATCTAAAGAAAAGGATGTCAAACTTCTGAAGTTGGTTGTACCATCAACCTCACGACATCGAATCACATGGAAATTACTACTCACACATGAATGTTGGCACCTACACTCCACTTTGAAAAGTGGTCGAAAAATAGATTGCTCAAATGGAAAATCTGATTACACCAATAGATTTGTTGCCTCGAACAGTGTAAAATCAACTGTCAAATTTCTAAATTCTGACAAAGTGAGAATCTCAAGCTAAAGGAATCTTTTAGATTCCCCCTAGATTCCTCAAAAATTTCCTCCTCCAGGTCATATGAAGATTTGCTGCTCAGATCAAAATTCTGACTATGCCATCAAGTTCGTGTTGTTAAGAGGTGTAAGATTGACATAAAATTTGTCCAATTTGGATGCTGGAAAAAAATTTCCCTCCTAAAAATTTAGCTCAATCATGGTTTCACCTGTGTTTTTCCCCGGTTCATGGTTCCACCTAAAAAATAAAAAAAAATACATGTCTCGAAAAGGGTGTCGCGTCCTTCCTTCCTCCCCGCACCGAGCAAATGAGAAATGGTTTTTATGGGCAGAGATTTCCAAAAGAGATCGTTTGGTGTTGTGTTAAGGCAGACCAAGGGAGGTGGAGAGGTCACTGGATCAAATCTTGACCCCTCCAAATATACATGTTAACCTTTTTTTATGCATGCGTTTACTCGTGTTTGTGGTGTTTTTCGACCGTGCATTTATGTTGGGTTGGTGTCGTTTTACGGTTAAATTGATTTGAGTGGTGTATTAAATATAGTGTTATATTATTGTTTTAAATTTGGTGTTATATGGCTATACACCATAACATAACCACACTATTAACTTTTTCCACCACTAACTTTTTTTGAATGGATTCGTTCATGTTTAAGGTTGGTTACAACAACCATGTTAAAACAATATAAACCCATAACCATTTTAATATATTAGTTGGTGCGGGTTTTGATTTTAATATAAATTCATTTTTTTGTATTTTATAATGTTTCTTTTATATGATTTAATATATGGTTATAATTACCATATTTTAATGATTTTTTTATATGGGTTATATATATATATATATTATATATTTTTTGGCAGGAATAAGGAGGCCAATGATGGAATGCCATGTGCCGGTGGTTGATGGGTTGCTATGTGGGTCCCACTTGCTCACTGGGATGCCATGTGGCACACTATGGGCCCCCCTTTTCCCCTGTCATGTTAATCTTCACAGATCTCTACCTCCCTCACACGAGCTCGGATTGAAGAACCGTTCACACCATTATGATTAGGACGACGAGATCTACGCTCTGGTCCTAGTTAAACAACATTATGATAACTTTGAATTTTGGCCCTTTCTAAGTCCTCGGGGACTTCTACATGTGTCTAGAGCCACCTGGATCAGTTCTCCCCACTAAGGAGCTTTTGGTCCTCCAAAAGCATGAAAATAATCTTCCTCTCCTATGTACCATGTCTCCGCCTACAAGTATCTGATATGTCACCCTTCATTCTCCTTCACGTTTGTCCTTCAGAGCCATAAGCGATGAGCCAACACCTACAACCTCTGTATTACATTTATGTAAATTACATGCGTGAATTACATGACCAACTGATGACCCAAGCATCCCATACTTGCCATGAGTTTATAACACATACACGATGGTCAATTTTACGTCAAAATGGAAACAATATCCCAGCTACGAAAACAAGGCCACATATCAGTGTTGCTTCAATAAGTGATGGAAAACACATCATCAATGCAACAAATGATTTACAAAAATAATGCCAAACACTATTGTTTCTTTGACAAGTGATGGAAACACAACATCACTTTAACAGTTTAAAATGCATCACAAAATAAGACCAGACATCATTGTTGCTTAAAAAGTGATGGAAAACATGTAATGACTTTTACATTTTAAAATGCAACAAATGATTTATAAATGCATGACCATGATAAGCTAACATATCTAGAAACCATTTTTCACTTATCAATGTGAATGGGTCACCTCCTTGTGGCACATTCACTGGTCGGACCACCATTTTATCTGGCTCATGCATCGACGCTTTGTCTTTAAGGCACTGCTCTGGATGGAGCCTTCAACAAGTGGCCCTTTCATGGCCACCTCTGTTGCAATGACTACAATACATCTTCTTCCTCCAGATCTGCTTAACGTGTTTCTTTACCTGCTATTGAGAGGGTCTTTCATGCCTCCTCCTTTTGTGTGCTGCTATTCTTTTCCAACACTTGGAAAATGTATGTTTATGTAACCCACAAAAGGTACATGTTTTTCGATGCCATGTTTTATGTTCATAATTAACAACATGATTATAATTGAAATGAACATTCGAATATCGAAGTTAGTTATACCTTTCCTTGTTGTCACTGGGAACATCATGGTGATCAGAGCTTGCCTTGGCTCCTTCCCTACAATGGGGACTGCCATGGGATGATGGGGATGTGTTCCCATCATTCTCTTTCCTCAATGATTTTTGACAATGTCTTGAAAGAATCTGACACCTTTGAGCATTCTCCTTTGGTGTATCCCAAGCCTGCAAATTGAGATCTTTGCACAACCTCCAATGGTTGAGTTATGCCTTGGTTATTAACACCAGGTTCTTTTTCCTCCTTGTACCTTATCTTCATAAGGAGCCTCATGTTTGTCCCTGTAATTGGTATCTCCACATATCCAACAGAAATCATACTATGTGAAGACAAAATTGAAAGGAAATCAACATCTTTTACCTACATTGTTGAGTTGGAAAGAACCAATAAGGGCTCCTCATCACCTGTTGTTGTTGGTTCACTAGTTGTCTCAGTGCATTCCCCAACTTCCTTTCTAACATACCCAAGTCCTACCTAACGAGGTAATTCTTCTACTTTGATGGGATTGAAAATGCCTTGGCCATTAATGCCCAAGCCTTTTCCTTCATAAGCCATTTTTTTCAACAGTTTGGAGCCAATTCCTCCAGTATGATTTTCAAAAATGATGAAATCATCATTAGGACACATACATGAATTTACAGAATTACTTTTTACCTCACATGGGTCACTCTATAGCTTTTCCACAGCCTCATCCTTAGGTTGCAGTTGTTGTAGAAAACTTTGTTTTTCCTCTTTCTCTTCATGTGGAAGCATCTTAAATTCAATGTTCTTTGTTTTAAGATTATGTTTGTTGTGCTTCAGTTCTTCCAGGGCCTCTTCCATGGCTCACAACTAAAGCTTCAAGTTCTCCTTTTCCTCTGTCTCTTTTTGTAGAGCTTCATAAATTATTTGCACCCTTTTGGAGATTTGGGAGGCCATGTTTGAAAAAAGTAGACCTGAAGTTGGCATGGCACCCAATGACCAAATAGGATTGTGATAAAGTGAGGAAGCACTTTGAGTATAAGAAAGAAATTGAGCCAATGATGTATAACTAGGTGGAAATATAGGTCCCACTGCTTTCAAGGATTGGTGGAGGTGCAACACTTCCCACATATGGATAACCTTCATGTGGAAATTTGTATTCAGAATCATTATCAATACTAGGAGTATGAGTAGTTGAGACTTCTAGAGTACCTTGAGAAAAGGTTGGAAACTCACTTTCTAAATCCATGAGTGGAAACAATTGGCAAGGAGGAATCTTATATGGTCATGGAGACAACTCCAAAGGTACACTAGGAGTGTCATATGGACTAGAAGTTTGTTGAGGAGATATAACAAATAGATCAAAAAGCAGATTTGGAGTGTATACAACAAATCTATGTGGACTCTTAGGAGTTTCTGGATCAAATTCCTAAGATGATGATGAGTCTCGAGGTGGAGGACGAGAAGTGAGAGATTGGATAATTGGGATAATTCCAAGATCAAGACCTTGGGCTTTAAGCGATTGTGAAAACTGAGGATGAAATCCTTGTGATGAACTTTCAGTGTCAAAAGAAGAAGGAGAAAAGTAAGGTGAACATAGGGGTTCAGCCACGGTGACCTTTTCTCAAAAACAATAAAAGGGTGGTTGATTTGAGCCTACAATTTAAAATTTACTATTAATTAGGCAATATGAGGCCAAGGATAATTGCAGGGGTAAATCATGTTATCATGGGTATTTGAATTTTAGAACTTAAAACAAAAAATAAATAAAAAAGGGTGTACTAGGCAATATGGTTTAGCAAGTATTTGTGAACTGTTATATACACCTTAGTCAAAACCAATGACTTAACGTATGATGACTGATCTCGCCAAATGTTATGTTCGGTGTATCACGTTTACAAGGTGGCTCACTCAGTTACCTGTGGATGAAAGATAAAAACCTAATGGGGTCTCCCAATATATACTTGAAGCTATGGGGAGCACAAGTCTGTGTTAGTGTTGTCTAATGCATAACCATTCGGTGAGGGAATTCTGATATACTTACCATACTAGAGTTCCTCTAATATATCGTAGAGAACCTTTGATATACTTTCGTACTAGAACAGGATTTTACCCTCGGGATACAATGCATGTAGTTAATGATAGCTAATAGCTTTATAGATGCCAGAACACATCTCTAGACTAGATCTCTAAATGTTTGCATCAAGTTCCAAATGCTTCCTAGGTTCCCTAGGTTAATTTAGTAAATTTTAAAGTTTTTCTTGAATTAGGTTTCAATTTTGAGTTGAAATGATGTCACCTCAATCCTAGTATGTAACTATATGAGGAAAATGAAACTTTCATTTTAGCGGATTCTATACTAACAAGGGAAGAGAGTACAAGAAATTAATGCATCAAACAAAAGAATGCACCAAACAATATGCTCCCACTAACATTTCCAAATGCAAAATGCAAGAGTGAAACTAAACTTCACTTTCACTAGTGAAAATGCAATCTATTGAAAGAAAAAAATGATACACATTTCACTGCACCTTTACTTATATGATTCTATTTCATTTTCAGATGTCTATATGCAGCTAAGTTTCAACTAAAGCAAAAAAGAAGATTTTTCAAAATGCTCTTAAATGCAACAAGGCATCAATCAAAATAAAACCAAATTCAAAGCACTTCAATGATAATGTCATTCACTTTCTCTTTCAAATAGAAAATTAGAGGCATTCATTTTAGTTTACAAACCAAACAATGTAATCTATGATTAATAAGTGACAAAGAAGGGTTTCAAATCCAAGATTGCCTAATACATATGAAAAAGAACATTGCACAAGAAAAACCGAAATTAGTGCTAATCAATGTTTGAATCGATTTCACTAAGTGAACATGTCGGATCATTAGCAAACCAAAGACTCAAAGGAACTTACAAGGGACAAGAGGCGACCAATGGACCTATAAACCCTAAAATTGATCAAATTGCACACATAGACTTGAAAGTCCAAAGAATTTAGGATTTGCTGATAAAACAAGGTAATCAACTGAAACATCAATAAACATCAGTCATACGAGACAAAACAAGATCTGAGGGGCTCAGAAACACTGGGTTTTGATAGAGAAAACCTAATTTTTTCCAATCTCAAGGATCAACATGCCTGCAAAGGCCAAGTAGGCGTTGAACAGGAGATAAGTGAGACAATTTTAAGAAAAAACATATTGGCAACACAATCGTCAGGTCAAAAAGCATGCTAGGCAAGGAAACAAGAAAAAAATAAAAAGAATTTCATAAACTTTTCCAGACTAAGCAGTCCGAGACAATTGTTAGTGACTGCGCAAACCTATATCAACCCAAACTAATTGAGAATATGATGGTTGGTCAAATTGATCAAGGGATCAATTGAGAAAGGAGGATGAACATGATATAGCTTTCCCAGTGGAGTCATCATTTTGTTCTGAAGGCAAATCCCCTTTGCAGACAAAGGTGATCCCTAACAATAAATCAAACAATATAATACTCACTTTCCTAACTTGTATTTGAGAAATGCAATGAGAAAGGGGAACCTACCTTGTTCTGATGCTAATCACTCGTTTCTCAGAGATAGCTTTCAATATTTCGCTCCAAGCCTCACTCTTAAGTCATCTTCACATCCACGAACCTGCAAGGAAGATCAAAGTACTATAGAAAACACAAGAGCATATATAACATATATCAAGCATAAACTACTTAAAATATGAAGGAGCATTAAGCTAATCACATAAATATCTATACAATTATCAAAAGTTAACATTAGATGTATATATTAAGGAAATAAAAAGGGAAGCATACAACCTATGTCTTGATGTTGAGGCCTTCCTTTGAGTGGATGTCCAAGTTAAAGCAAAGACTCTTCTAGAACCTCTTCTCCAAGCTAGAATGGGAAACATATAAGCATAATATCAACATAGGGATGCAACAATCAATGATGAACCATTTGGGAATGGAAGGGAGTGAATTTATTGGAAAGTAGAGGGAGTTAGGGATCCACAAAAGAGGCAGGAAGGTCCACATCTCAATGGGAAAGCCCATGATGATAAGATAAAGAGGCCCAAATGAGATATCTCTACCATATCAACAATGACCAATATCCAACTCGTTATTCCCGAAGATTCTAGTGAGTGAAGCTTCTCCTCCTATTTAGGAAATCTTGTCAGAAGGAGTTCAACATGAGTTTTCCTATGAAAACCCACAGTGGAAGCACAAGTGTCTAACTGAGCAACCTTCCATCAACACGAGAAAATAGTGGAGAAAAATGTGATGATGCTAAATATTAGGTTTTTAGGCAACTTTATCTAGAATGATTTTAGGGAAACTTTCCTTTGATTCTTTGGGGATGTTTTAGTCTACATATCATGATGGATATGTTGCATAGTAGCCAATATTTTGGCACTCTGGGATATGACATGGGAAGTGAACACAAATGACAAAATACTCTGTAACAAATAGATATTTATTCCTCATATTAAGAGAATATTTTACATGATTTAAGGAAACCTCCCTTGTGGTTTGATACCACCAATGAATAGGAAAAAGTTTTCTAAGGTGATAGTGACAACCATTTCTCTAGTTACCATAATACTTGGTCCTACCTAGTGAGGTTTTATACTAGGATTTCTAGATTTTGTGGTAATTTTTTTGTTTTTTCCAAGGAGGCATTGAGTCCACCTCCTTGTGATACTAAATTTAAGCATAATTTTCTTTTCACTTGACTGATATAATCTCTAAGAGAAGGAAAAATATTCCCATATGGTGACTTCATTAGAAGATTGAAGTCATAGTTCTTCATTTAGATCCAAAGTTCCCATCCTTGAAAAGTGAAGAAATCATATTTCAATGCATTTTGGTTCACTCTAGAGAATAAAATTTTTATTGTTATGCAAGATTCAAGACAATAGTTCCTTGGAATTTGCTTGAAATGTACTTTGCATTAGATGTTAAAGAGTTTCCTAGATATCATAATCATTATGGTACAAATTGTTTGACAAATGATCCTAGTTCATGAGGATGTTCTCTTGAGATTATTTATTAATTCTCTTGGGAAAGATCAAATAAAATGGGTTAAATATTCTTGAAAACATAAATGCATCCCTTCAATTAAAGTATTCATTGAAAGTTTCTTGAGTATTGGTGACCAATGTTTCAGAGATATGAATACACCTTTCCACATGTGGCCATATCCCCTCAAAGGGAGTGACTTTTTAATCATTCTAAAGATTCTAAAGAGAAATATGATGAAGAATATCATTGTGCTTAAGAAGTGAAGACTATACATGATTATCATGCAGAGCATATTAGAGAAATTCTCAAGGAAAATCATGGTCATTATATTGATTGAGAAAATAATGATGGCAATGAAGAGGATCCTATTTAATATGAGCCTTGCACACCATATCAATATCGATAAGATATTTTTATAAATTTATTTGAGCAACCTTCACTTCCTTTGGATATCATTCCTCAATGACATTTATATTACATGGATTTTGGATGTGATAAGCCAAATTTCTTTGCCCCTTTTCAAATTTTTTTTTTTTGTGATGAACAATTGGTTTTTCATATCCTTTTCCACTAGCTATCTCCCCCTTATGCAACTAGTAGCATGTAACCAATGGAATAATTGAGTGTTATATGCCTAAGATGGCTATTGGGAAAGAGTGCCTAAAATTGAAAAATGGTTAGTCCATATTGAAGTTGCAAGCAAGGATCCAATGATATGAGAAAACATTTCAGTTCCTCTTCATCCTCATTCTATTTAAGAAAGAGTGAGCCTTGGTTTATTTATTTTCCCACCTACCAACCTCACTTATTTTATCCAACATTTGAGAATTATCAAGTAATGATTATTGAATGTGATGTTTCCTTGTTCAATCTCATGGTTAGGCATAGGGGTAGGAGTTCTGATATTGGTTTGATCACATGTTAGTTGCATTATACATATGATCATATTTAGTTGGTGTACTTTACACTAGCATAGGTTAGAGTAGACAATTTCATTTTGTTTATGTTTCTTGCATTATTATGTGTGCATCCTACCTTTGACATTATTCATATTGATGTTGTTGTAGAAGCTGCAACACCCTCCAAAATGTTGGCCTACACTCAAATTTTGGGTCCTATTGTCGATCACGCGATGGGTTGCTCCTTATTCACTTATTGGTTAGTTGATGAGTTCAAGTTCCCTTCTTCGATCTCAAGTGTTGTTCACACTTTTATATTTATATAATAAATGTCGTCTTCGAGCATGGGAATTATTGCTTATCACGAATAGGGGAGTTTTGGCTTGCTTCAAGGGGATTGTTTTTGTGAAAATGATTCATTCTCATCATATGGACATGTTTTGCACTTACTTCCAAAGTTTCATGCACTATTACACAAGTTTTTTCATTATCATCACAAATTCTATCTTCGGTGGTACACTTGTCATGAGTTTCCACAAAGGTTGTTGCATTAAGGTAAGTATTTTTTCATATGTTATGGATAATATATGTTGTGTCACCAAGTGTTCAAGTGTGTGGTCATAATCAAGTTCTATCATTGTTCACATTAGTTCCACTGATCCCACACATTAGCCAAATTTTGAAGGATTCCTAGCAGCCTAGTTTCATCCATCCTTCCTAAACTACACATTCTACATTCTCATCCCTCAAGAAAAAATATTGTTCCTTGGAATTTTGAAATTATCAGTCTCTACCTACCAGAATTGTGCATTTCACAACCTCAATGCAAAGAAGCCCAACCTCCCTTGGCACCCAAAACTATGCAGATGCTTATCCCAGTGGCCTTTCCCTCAGCTAGACCTCAATCCCTCTAGAAACTGCACATTTATGTCCCTCAAGTTTCCCTAAGTTGTACATTGTGAAGTCTTATTTTCCCAGTCTCCTTTTCCTCCTGAAAATACAGATTTTTTCCTCCCAGGGCCCCATCGCGCAACCTCCACTACCTACTTGAACCACGTAGAATTTCCCCCCAATTGGCACTGCACAAATTTTTCCCCTTAGAAGGCACTACACAATCTTATCCCTCAGTATAACCCAGTTAGTGAGCCTTCTCCCTTGACATACTACTATTTATAGCTCATGCAATGGATTATAATGCAACATCTTAGACTAAGGGTTTATCCGACTGATGTCATCTTGTCATGAGTAGATTGTAGATACATAAATTCTACCATGCTATGAAAAGTTGATGAACAAGGAAGACATGCTAGATGACACATTGGTAGATAAGGAGAAAATTTAATCATCATATAAGAATACCAGGGAACCTTGGGGTATGATTGAAGATCATAGATCAACACTGCATGAAGACTCCATCTAATTCACAACCCTTTGGAGGGTAGATACGAAGAAAAAGCACATGTTTCATGAAGTTGAAATGTACCTCCTAGTGTAATATGAAGTAAAAATGATCATTGTCATATCATTATGTATTCAATTACATGAATGGTCAAAAAAACTGAGTCATTCCATGTGTTTTCTCTAAGTGTTTTTCTCCCTTTCCTAAGATAGGTAAGGTGTCGTATTTTCACATGCTAATTGTTGCACTTTATGTATAAGCTCGTTCTAGTGGTTTCAAGGGCCCATATTTGTGTTCACAAGTTTTCCTAACCATCTAAACATTTTTCACACTCATTCACAAAGTTTTGAGCACTATCACACCAATGTTGTCATGGTCCTCATAAAGTCTATCTTAGGTGTCACACTTGTCGTAATTGGTCATGAAGTGGTCACACACAAGAGAAAGTGTTGTTCATGTCTCATGGGTTATCAATGTTGTTGAGTCATCAAGTATTCTATGTTTTAGGACACATTCAAAGATTCATCGCTTCACCTATTAGTTTCAGTGGTCCAACACTTCATCTTTTTGGAAGAAGCTCCCCGACCCTTCAACTTGGTTTTGCCGAGTTTGCCCAGACTGCGCATTGTTAAGTTTCAATCAACAAGATGTGACCTTGACCCCTGGATCTATGCAATGCATATTTTTGTCCCCCAGGACTACTACATTACACAATTCCTGAGCCAAAGACCCAACCTTCCCTTCCATAATTGTGCAATCCATTCAGTTAGCCTGTCCCAAACTATGCATTGTGCACGCACAGGAAATAAGATGCCCCCCTGTGACCCTGAACTATGCAATCTTGTAGGGGACCAGTCTCCTTTCAGTCTCAGAACTGCACAAAGCCTTCTTAGAGTGGTCACTCCCTTAGTCTGGCCCACTATTTTCTAGAATTGTGCAAAGATCCACCTCCCTTCATTTCCAAAACTGCACAAAATATGTCTCCAATGGTCCTCACCTTGTCCCAACCTGCTATCTCCTAAAAAGAGGTAGAATTCAACCAACCTTCCTCTCCAGAACCATGTAGAAATATTCTATAGTTGCCCCTCCTTTAGTCGGACTCACTCATCTCCAAAACTGCACAGAAGACAATCTATCAACCTAGCCTAAACTATGCATTAACCAGTTCTAGACCTCAAGCCTCAAGCTTGGCTTCTAGGACTACACAATGCATAGTCACTTAGCCTCCCTTCCCAACTTGTAACTCATTTCCATCTCAATCCCTGGATCATAATGCACCATCTTAGGCTAAGAGGTTTTTGGGCTGAAGTTGTCTTGTCATGAGTGAATTTTTGATAGAGGAACCTAGTGGGATGATGAAGAAGGAGATGAAGGAGGAAGACATGCAAAGGAAATTCTTGTAGTTGAGCATGCAAGTTGACCGATCAAGGAAAAAGGACACCAACTCGTGACCAAAACCAAAGACTTGAGATCATTGAATATTCTTGTCACCAAGCCATGAGGTAGTGGAAGACAAGATTATTCTCAAGCAGAGATCATTGCCAGTAGAAATAGTGACTTGACATTTCCACATCACCAAGCACTTCAAGTCAATAGTGTAATGTCATGTCATGTATTTAGTGGTCATATGCCACATCACTATTGTGGACCATGTACATTATATTGAAATGTATTGTAAAGGAGAAGTCCAAAGGACACACATGAATATGGAGAATCATGTAATTTGAAAAGTCATGAGAAGTTGAACAGTCATGAGGATAACCAAAGAGTAACAGAGGGGAAGCATCACCCTTGGTTATATATACCCCATCATTGTATGACCATAGTACTTTTCACCTCGGCTCCTGCCACAAGGCATTAGAGAGATAAACTAGTTCTTTGAGGGGCAAGGAGTGGCTCAAATGTCCCACTATTGGGGCTAGTGATGTACATTGTAAACATGTGTCCTGGAGCTTTTTCTTAATAAGAGAAGCCTTTTAATGCCAACATATTCTTCATGCATGGACTATGAATTTTTGTAATACTAGTTTGTGGACATTTGTATTTCATGTTTGTTTTCACATATACTAAGATAGTTGAACTATTTAGGTTATTTTAGTGCTTAACTTATTGAGAATTTTTTGTAATGTTTGTTATTTTTGTCCAATCCTTGTGGACTATTACGTGGGATACTAGAAAAATATTTCCTTGTTTGTTGGTTGTGACGACTATTGCATCCTCTATGGACTATTTTGCTGGATGTTAGATGAAGCCTTCTGGTTCATGTGTGTCTCTTCTTGGGTGGTACTATTACCTCTCACTTAGAGGCTCATTTTTCTCCCCCTCGCATCCTCTATGGACTATTTTGCTAGATGTTAGATGAAGCCTTCTGGCTCATGTGTCTCTCATCTTGGGTGGTACTATTACTTCTCACTTAGAGGCTAATTTTTCTCCCCCCTTTACAGTAGAGGAACATTGACGTAGTTGCAAATACACACTCACTAGTCACACCTCCCTTACTTTTCGAACACACCATTACATCACTCCCTTGTGATGATAGCTAGAGCCAAGGAAAATATTTAAGGATTTGGAAACTAGACCTTTATATTGAATGGGAATCCTACAAAAATTAGTGTGAGGTCTAATTGGGACTCCATATCAGGGATATCCCCTAGGCTGATGGATTTCCAACACTGTAAACAAAATGGTGCTAGAAGGAAGGCCAAACAACAAGTTGTTCCCATTGAATCTAGCTTGAATCTCTTATTCAAAATGGATCTTTCCCAAATCATAATCTTAGGATGTTTTTCTAAAGAGATTAACTGTACCATCCCTACAAAAGTTATTCATAATCTATCCCAATTGAAGTTTGATTGTGAGGGTAAGTAAACTTTTCGTGAACATCTATTTTAAGTTTTTAATTTTTATCTTGTTAGTGAAATATATTGAAAATATGTCATGTCTAGAATACTCACCCTCACATTCAAATGTCGCATAAGTCAATGGTGACATACATTACCCATTTCTACTATCCATTCATTCGATCAAATTTTTAAGGAGATTCAAAAAGCATTCGATAAGTATGACTATAGAAATGTTTGTGGAAGAATCAATCTCTTAAGAGTAAATCAAAATCAATGAATTGAGGATTTTTCTGATTGATTCCTTCACCTTTGTTATGATATTTTTGAAAAGCATATGAATTGGGATTTCCTGTGACAAGGTTTTGACTGTGTGTTTCTTATCTTGTTACACGGTGAACTTGAACCCCTTGATTCTGCTATTCCTCCAACTCTTGTGAATCATGAGACACCTCAAATTTTTAGAGGAGAAACTTACGGTTTGTTTTGTTCTTTGTCGTCCTCTCTTTCCAATCCTAATGTGGGTGCCTCCTTGCAGTGGTTTTAAAACAAATATGAATACTAAATCTCTATTCCATCTTCTCATTCTTCTTCCACTTTTCATGATTCAAATTTAGTGGAGGAACTTTCAAAATCACTCATGAAGCTTACGATGAAGACTCACTCCTCCATTCTACAAGATGATGTCATTATTCACAACTCTAGTCTCAAACCTAACACATATTTATGTTATCCTCTATCATCTATATATCCTGACTCTATGTACCATGACCCGCATGCGCAATCTGTTCCACCAACTAGTTTTCCACACTCTCTTGATATGCATGTTGCTGGTTCAAATTGTGATCAGGTACAAGGAAGTCACTTTACATAAATAAACAAGCAGAAAGGTTATGGTGCTTTCAATGTTTCTTATGTTTTTCAAGATCCTTCATGTCAAAGTGATGCTCTTCCATTCTTGGATGATTGTTAATATACCAATCTTAGTAGTGAATCAAATATAATCAATTATTTTGATCAATCTATAGCCTTGGGAAACAATCATTCTAATGAAGATAATTTTGCTAGTGTACATAATAAAGAATGCCTAATTCTGTCATGTACTATTCCTACCTTTCATCCATAATCCGATTAATTTAAATAATATGTGTTTATGGAAACTTCCTCTTCACCTCACTATCCCTCATGTTCCATCAGATGTAATGCATCCACCTGTGAAAAAGATACTCCATTCTCTTCAGTTTCTTCATTCTATGAGTTATCACAAGTAAGTGAGGTTGTCCATGATGAGATTGAAAATAATCAAAACAAAGGGTACCCTTCCCATCCCTCATCATCTCTTTTCTTGCATGAAGACAATTTGTCGAATCAACTTGCTCATGAAATTTCCCTGACTCATTTATCTTTGAATTTGCTATTAGAAGAGCCTTTTCATTTGAGTAATATGATTATTGATGTTGAGAAATATGATGAAACCTATGAGAAAGATGGATTCCATCGAATGAGCAATATTAGAATGAGTAATAACAATTATTCTCAAACCATGCATGATCTAGTTCAAGCTTCAAAATACGATTCTACAATCTTGGGAAGTTGTATGACTTGCAAGGGAGTGAGGCACTTCAACTTTTGTTGATGATTATGTCAAGATCTTGCAACTCTCGTAATCTCCCCAAACTAAGTTAGATTTTTTTTTTCTCACACAATCCTTCTTTTTTCATGGTTCCATTAAGTGTAAATCTCTTTCTCAAAGATTTCTAGCATTTTAGATGTAATCTTTCAAACTCTCTAGATTTCACTTCTGACCGGACTCAAGAATATTTTCTGGTTCTTTCATCTTGACGCAAGTCTCTTGTAGGAAACTAAGGTTTGGAATGTGTACCTCTCATGGAAGTTGATAATTCCAAAGACCATATTTGGATGAAGGAATGATACCTCTCATATGTATTTCATGATGAGAGTTTGTAGATTTCCTTATGAGTATCATATCGTGAATCTTGTTCTTCATTGCACTTGAAACTCTCTTGAGTGTGAATGTATGCTAGGTTTATTGTGCAAATTAACCTCCTTATTTTCATTCCATACTGACTAGTGTCATGTTCTTGTTGTACTGTCATCCCTTACCACTTCTCCCGATGATTATGATTCTAGCATAGAGTGTCACCAGTTACGAAGAAATGGACTGTCACATTCATCATGCAAATAAAGTGATTCTATTATTCAAAACATTTGCAAAACCGTTCAAATTGATTTATCTTTGTTGATCAAAAAATGGGAATCTGGTGCTTCAATCAGCTCGTTTGATCATTTGTTTTTCCTTGATGACTATGATTCAACTTATCATTTTCGCATTAGCACATCCAAGCACAGTGGTTTTACATCTCTTGACCTTCATTGTTTAATATCTCACTATTCATATTTGTGCCGTGTAATTGAAACACTTCAGCCTTCATAGCTAGTTATGTCAGGTCCTCAATGTCTTGACGTGATTGTTAAAAATGATCAAATCTATTTTCCCCTGAAAGGTTCTCATCATAATCCCATGCTTCTAATTGGAAACTCACATTTTCAAAAATTTCAAGAGGGTTTTCATGAATTGTATGATCCAATGGTTGGAACAATCTTACCTGGCAAGCTCTGTCATGAACAACAAGTTTCAATCTTCCTTCAGGATTTCTAAATAGTTAAGTGTAGATGGGGACACATCAGCGAGAAGCATCTAATTTTTTTTGAAAGACGTTATTCATTGGGAAGGTGAGAATTCAAATTGTATGAAAGTAATGGTTGTGACAGATCTTTCTATCCATAGGAAACACCTTCAGTTTCCTTTGCAAGTTATTCAAGCTCTTATCTTTTCTGTCACACATTTCTTTATATATATTTTTAACTATTTGTATGTGTGTGAATGGAGGTCAGGAACAACTACAGTGGCTTCACTGGAAATTTCATTATACATGACCTTGAACTTCTAGCTATTAGGTTAGGAGTAGGATTAGCTACATCCTAGTTTTCCCTCTGTTGCACTCATTTTGCACTCGCTCCTTGTAGTCTATCCTTTTTTCCTTATTTTGGTTCTACATCTTGTTCTCTTTATCCATTTTGTTTGCTTGATTTATGGTTTTTCTTCCTTGTGGTGTTTTTTCTTTCCTATCATTTTGTTTATTTTGTCTTTCCTTCTTACTAATTATTCCCTTATATTTGCATCATGTGAATAAGTGTTGTGCCTGGACGTGTTTTGGCTTCTTAGTATGTGTGCGGCTAAAGTCTAAAGAGTCTTGTGACACTTCAACATTTGGCTAGCCTTCTGTCTATCTTCCTTATGTTGGCTACATATTTGGCTAATGAACTTTTGATGGAAAATATGATTTGTTTGTAAGGAGAGTTATTATACAACCATGAACCCATGTCTAGTTCAAAAACCTCATGCAGATTCTCACTTTTTTATCCTTTGATGTTCTCAAGCTTATCCAACTAGTAAGATAGAGAAGGGGGAAAATCTAAACGAGAAAACCTGAATCATAGGTCTCTATATGCATCTCTAAAGGAAGAACCTCTTCTGCTCTCAATAGGTCGAGATCTTTCTTCTTTCCCAAAATAAATAAGTGCCAATTCCCATTTGTCTTCAAATAAATCAATAAAGGTGAAAGAAGAGAAATGCTTGTTGCAGAGAGAGGTGAAACAAGCAACTACTCCGGGGTACTGTCCAGGCATTCTACAAGTGGAGCAATGTTTTTGTTCCTATGTGACTCTATCAGGGTACTATCCAGGGATGATAGTAGCAAAGTAACACGAGACATGAAAAATTATAATATGAAAATATTAAGCTTATGAGCTACACTACCTTTCCAAATGCAAAACATTGTGATTATGTTCAATCTTATGTTGTACTCGACCAATTACGTATAGAGGGGACCATGTCTAGTCATGGGGTAAGTGAAAAAGGCCAAATTTATCTATATGATGAATCAATACTCCCCGAAGAAACAAGTTCCTCCACAAAAGAGTTAACCAAAACAGAGAAGTTAGATTCTACTAGTGTGTCACCAAGTGTTGTAGCGGCTTCAACACCCTCCAAAATTTTGGCTTACAATTAAATTCTGGACCCTATTATTGATCCTGTCATCATTGGTTCCCTAGTCAGTTATTGGTCAACTGATGATTTCAAGCTCCCTTCTTGGATCTCGAGTGTTTTTCACACTTTTATCTTTCTATAACAAGCGTCGTCTTCGGGCATGGGAATTATCACTTATCATGCAAAGGAGGGTTATGGTTTTCTTGAAGGGGAAATATTTGTGAAAATGATTTTTTCTCATCATATAGACATGTTCGCACTTATTTCCGAAGTTTTATGCACTATTACACAAGTGTTGTCATTGTCATCAGAAATTCTATTTTCGATGTTGCACTTTTCGTGAGTTGCCACAAAGGTTGTTGTGTTAAGGGAATTATTTTTTCATATGTTCTCGATGATATATGTTGTCTCACTGAGTGTCCAAGTGTGTGGTCACAATAAATATATCTGATTGTTCACATCAGTTCCATTGATCCCACATATTAGCCAAATTCCAAAGGATTCCTAGCAACCTAGCCTCATACGACCTTCCTAAACTTTACACTCTGTAGTCTCAGCCCTCAAGCAATAATTTTGTTCCTTGGAAATGCATAATTCTTAGTGTCTGCCTTCCAGAACTATGCATTTCACAACCTCAATGCACAAAATCCCAACCTCCCTTAGCACCCAAAACTCTGGAGATGCTTCTTCCAGTTTCCTTTCCCTTAGCTAGACCTAGCTACCTCTAGAAACTGTGCAATTCTATCCTTGAAGCCTCCCTAAGTTTTGCATTGCACAGTCTCAGTTTCCCAGTCTACTTTTCCTATTAAAACTAGGCAATTTTTCCTCCTAGGGCCCCATGCCATAGCCTCCACCGCTTACTTGAACTGCACAAATTTTTCCCTTAGAAAGTATTACAAAATATAATCCCTCAGTATATCCTAGTCACTGAGCCTTTCCCCTTGAACTACTAGTAGTTCTAGCCTAGTCAATGGATTATCATGCAACATCTTAGACTAGGGGTTTATTAGATTGATGTCGTCTTGTCCTGAGTGGATTGAAAGGAAGACATTCTAGATGAAAACTAAGGAGATGAGGAGAAAATATAATAATCACATAAGAAGACTAAGAAACCATGGGGTATGATATAAGATTAGATACCAGGATCACATGAAGACTCCATCTAATTCACCACGCTTTGGAGGGTAGGTAAGAAGAACAAAGCACAACTTTCATGAAGTTGAAATGCACATGTTAGTTTAATATGAAGGACCACTTACCAGTGTCATATTATTATATCTTGAATGACATGAAGGGTCAGAAACACTAAAATTCATTCCATGTGTTTTCTCTCAGTGTATTTCACCCTTTCGCAAGATAGGGAAGATCTCGTCTTTTGGCATGTTGTTTGTCATACTTTATGTGTGAGCCCATTATGGCGGTTTCAAGGGCCCATATTTGTGTCTACGATATTTCCTAACAATATAAACATCTTTCACACTCAATCACAAACTTTTGAGCACTATCACACAAGTTTCATCACGGCCATCATAATGTCTATCTTTGGTGTTGCACTGCCATAACTAGTCATGAAGTGGTCACATAAAAGAGAAAGTGTTGTTCATGTGTCACGGGTGATCAATTCTATTAAGTTGTCAAGTATTCTAAGTGTTAGGACACATTCGAAACTTCATCATTGCACCTATCAATTTCACTGGTCCAACACTTAGACTTTTTGTAAGAAGCTACATGGCCCTTCAACCTGGTTTCACCCAGTGTGCCTAGACTGCGTATTGCACAGTTCCAATTACCAGGTTTTAACATTGACCCCAGGATATATACAATGCACAATTCCTATCCTCGAGGAATGCTTCATTGCACAATTACTGAGCCCAAGACCCAATCTTCCCTTCTAGAATCACGCAATCCTTTCAATCATCCTATCCCAAATTGTACATTGTGAAAGCATAAGAAACAAGATGGCTCCCTATGACCCTGAATTGTATACCATTCAGGGACTAAATGTAAACCATTGCATACCTTAATCTTCCAATTACTAATGCGTATGGAAATTTAGACATATAATCCATTTCTCCTTGTGCCTTGAGACACATCTCCTTACTTAATTTGAAATGGCTAGCCAAAGGTGTATTAACTAGTTTTGCATTCTGCATATAAGATCTTTCCAAAACCTTTTCTGTGTATTCACTCTCAGAAAATGGTAATTTGGCATTTTTAGTGTCTCCGATTATTCTCATACCAAGGATTTTCTTTTCATCACCCAAATCCTTAATTTCAACTGAATTTGCTAGTTTTCCTCTGAGCCCCTTTATTTCTTGCATGTTAGGCCCTACAACAAGCATGCCATCTACATTAAAACATGGCTACTGATCAAATAGGAACTATTACCTCAAAACGGGTATTCAAGCCCAAAAACCCCAAAGAAAGATGAAAAACAACCCAAAATTAAAAAGTGTTGATTCTACATCACTATTTTTTTCAGAGTAAATTTTCAATACTTTTTAAAAATAACTGTAAAAAACAATAAAAGCCATTTTGTTTGGTGAGAAAAACACCTTGAAATAGAAAAGTGTTGATGCAGTGATAATGTATTTTTTAATGTATTTTTTTTCAGGGTACATTTTCAACATTTTTTAATAATGACATTAAAAATAAAATATCACGACTCTCAAAAACTTTAAATTTCCAATGATATTCAAGCATGAAATTAAAGATAAAATATCATGTCTTTGAAAAACCTTAAAATTCCAATGATTTTTAAGCATGACATTAAATTTAAAATATCACTTCTTTGAAAAACCTTAAAATTCCAACAATTTTCAGGCATGGTGCTAAGAAAAAAATACTTATAATTGTTTTCAACCATAACATTAAAGATAAAATATCACGTCTTAGA
>APFE030060610.1:0-16218 GCA_000404065.3 Pinus taeda | reverse complement strand
AATGCTATTTTTGCCAATTCTGTTCTTTAGCTGGGATTGGGGGCTTTCTTCCAAGGCTTCGTTCTCTTGGTCAATTTTCATTTCAGAGAATTCATCAATGACTTGCAAAAACCTATCACTTCATCATCATCTTCAAAAACTTTCCAATGCTGGACATTATTAGGCAAAGATGGTCTATATTTGATTTGAACTTCATAAGCTAGTCTGGGAGGCATGGGAGGGCTAAACATGCTAGCAGACACAGTAAGGGAATCAGCGAACTGATTTTTCACTCTAGGGATATATGAGATACAAATATTATCAAAAGATTCTTTGAGTCTCCATACCTCATCTCTATATGCCTTCAGCCTCGGGTGCTTTGCTTGAAACGTTTTGTTCACTTGCTGAATGATGAGATCAACATCTCCAAACACCTTTATGTTTCTGATTCCTCTGTCTTTAGCTGCGTTAAGGCCCAATATCAGAGCCTGATACTCTACTATATTGTTGGTAACTTGGAAAGTCAGCTTAAAAGACAGATGTGTGCTTTCTTGTCTTGGAGATATCAGCACCACCCCTACTTCCGCAACTTCCCTTGAACATGCTCCATCAAAGAACATCTCCCAAATCTGACTTCCTTGTTGTCCCATGACCTAGACTATTGGTTTATTGAGCTATAATGAGGCCTTTTGGGATTCTTCAATTTGGAGAATTCATGCTCCAAAATCAGTATCCACAGCATAGATGGGATGATTAGAAGGATTCTTCTCATCACTGATGATGTAGGCCAGTTGTGCTTCTATTTACAATCTCCTGCTCTCCCCTCCAAAAAACTGGGACAGTGGCATAAGATAAATCATTCTGTAATGTTCCACCCAGCCTCTTAATCCACCCTGTAGGAAGTAGCATGCCAAAATTAGGGGGAACATCTGCCACCACAATATCCATCATCATGCTCTTCATGGGCAGCTGAGTTAGGGTAATGATCATGTCTTTGATTAATCCCATACATTTTACATTTATTGAATCAAAGGAAAATAGATCATGAGAAGGTCTGGTAATGTCGAGGCCTAACTCTTCCATGACAGCTTTGGGCATCAGATTATGGATGGCACCGGTGTCCAGTAGGCAGTTATGGAGGGTTTTGTCATGAATGGTCAAGGAGACATAAAATGATGGGGAACTATTGTTAGAGGGTTCAGTCATTGGGCTAAGCACAACCGTAGGCTTATCATCTTGCAAATTTACATAATTGTGAGAGGCTTGTGAGGCTTTTAGCTCAAGGGCATCAAGGATAGGCTTTCTAAATACCTCACTCTTTGCAAGTTCTATCAGAGGCACAAATATCTTTAACTTCTGGACTTCTGATTCAAAATTGAAAGGGGAAGGGGACTTATTAAGACCTCTTACCTCTTGAGTTGGAGCTTTGGGGATGACTGGATCAACTACTGGCTTTTTCTGCTTGTTGGCCTGCTGCTCTGTGGGGACAGTAACTCTTTGGTCAAGATTCTCCTTGACATTACTCATTATTGACCTCAAATTATACCTTTGTTGTTCATCAGCCTGCAGAACAACTTCTCTGTCCTACTCTTGATTGGTCTAGTCTTGGAGTAATGATTCTTCGTAAGCAGCTAATGTCAAAAAGGCATCATTGCCCTTATCTTCCATGCAGTGGATCTCATCCTCTTCATTGAACTGCTCCTCCTCCATGAATACGTTCTGAAAAGGAGCCTTAACTCTCTGTTCTTCACTGGTCTCCTTTCCTCTTTGAATGATCTGCAATTGATCATTTTCTCTTTTGAAGGAACTTGGGTTTCTAGGAGCAAATGAGTTAGGCAACCTCGCCTTCCCAGAACTCTGCTCAACCTTTAGCTTAGATATCTTATCAGTCAGTGACTCTATCATCTTAGTCATTTTATTTAATTTGGGCTCTGAAGATGAAGAAGAGGTGGCAACTTCACCTCTCTGCCTCCTTCTATCAGCATGACCCTTGAGTTTTTCTGTAGCCATGATATTAGATTCTACCTCTAGGGCTGCATCCTGCATTACGGCCAGCGTGGCACATCTTCTTTCTCTCAATAGCAAGCAAAA
This sequence comes from Pinus taeda, assembly GCA_000404065.3. Lineage (NCBI taxonomy): Eukaryota > Viridiplantae > Streptophyta > Pinopsida > Pinales > Pinaceae > Pinus > Pinus taeda. The sequence continues at coordinate 14,148 of APFE030060610.1, read as the reverse complement.
ATCAGACTCAAATGCATTAGCATAGGTGAGTTTTGCAGAGGTGGGGGTAGGCTTTACCTTAGTAGGTATCTTGCTATACATACGATTAAACCTTTTATTAAAATCAGACAATGATTCCCCATTCTCTCTCTTGAGGTTTCCAAACTCAGTATGGTAGTATGGCAGGTCTTTCTTATATCCCCAATGCTTTAAAAACACATCATCTAATGCTTCAATGTCTGTTATGGACATAGGGGTCAACTCTTTGAACCACTTTCTAGTCTCTCCATCAAGGCTCTGGACAAACACTCTCAACCACACATCATCTTCACTGATATCAAGGTTACCAGCATAGCTATAAAAAGATTCAAGGTGTTCTTCAGCTGTTACTCCCTCTGTACCAGTGAACTTAGGCATGTATTTATGGTATTCTCCTGCAGGCATGGAATTCAAAGGAACAGGTAGGACTAGGGGTCCATACCTAGCAGCTATGATTCTTTCCATCTTTGTGGGTGCTTGTTGGCCTACCATGACTGGGGTAGATGGAAGAGTACTGGTCGTTTGCATGACAAGAGATTGAGGAACGAATGATAGAGATAAATGAAAACGATGGATTGTATGGGAGGCTTTCTTTGGACTGAGATCCAAAGGGGAACTTATTGAACAAGGAGCTTTATGAATCTCTGGGAAATTCTCTTCATTGATAGTACTAGGCTCTATATTTTCAACATGAACATGCTTAGCTACAAGCCTCTCTGGCAGAGATTCATAAGATTGTTTAGGCTTACTTGATCATGATGCTCCTTTTTGTGATGTTTTTCTTTGCTTGACAATATTCTTAGGGTTAGGCACTAGGTCAGCTGGTGATTTCTGAGGATTTCTTTGAGTATGCCTCACAAACTGAGCCAGAACTGTAATGTGGAGTCACCAATAGGTTGGTCCTCCAGTAAAGTCACTAGATAGATGATTACAACCAGAAATTTGTCCAGACTTTGTCTATCATCAAAGTTGGAACTGTGTCATTCTCCTAGGGAAGTGGAGCTTCAATCTCCTCTCCCCAGCAACAGCGCCAATAATGTTAGGGCTCCAAGAAGTTCTCCTAGGTTGTAGCTCGGAGATGCCTGGTAGCATATAAATTCAACTTATTGTTGCAAATGGATGAATGGAAGGAATGATGCTTGTCCAAACCAGATACCACTTCTACTTTGTTTCACTCCAGACATGCGTGAACACCCTCAGACCATAAGGCTTTAGACCACCAACTAATCACAGTTTAAGATCGGGTGAATATGGAGAACACTGACCACACCAGCAGATGCACAAGACCATGTGATGGCCAGCTGCAACCAGTAAAGAAGTCTGCAAATTAATCTACTAATGCACAGACAAGATGACAGTTCTCTGGCACCAAATGAAGAGAAACTTGAATAACTCATTCAATGACACATACAAGATTTTAACACAAAGATAGGATGATAACTACTCTAATGCTAAACATCAAGAGTTCAAGTATACATCATATCAGGCACAGCTTGGAAGAGAAGAGAAATGGAAAGTGAATAATTAACAACAAAAGAAGCTTGTATTAGCTGAAAATGAAGATGAGACGCTGCAAGTGTCAAAATAGTTACAGTCTCCAGAAGTTGAACCTTACATCAAAACACCAACCATCAACCCTAATTACATCTTGTTTTCGGGTATATATAGAGTTTCATTGCAAAGGCACTTGGCCATTTTAGGTATGGAGGGGTCATAATTGACCACCAACTGAATTTAACTTCTTGATAGAGTCTTTGAGTGCGTTTGCTTGTTTCAGTGGATGAATCTGATCTTTTCAGGTGCTCTGTTGTCCTCTCAGGTAGCCGGAGTGCTCGTATCAATGAAGTTCCATAACTGCTAAATGCAGTTACCTGCTCACGCTCTGTCCTTTTACTCTTCGGCCATACTGTTTGTTAAATATGGTTGTTGAAGAGCAACTGCAACTAGTACTGGTGAGCTGATCTCCTTCGTCCTTCGGGCACACAGAACGGTCAAGGAACGTGGACTGCATGGCAAGTGGGCGATCAGAAGGGGGAGAGAGATCGACCGTCGGACTGGGAAAATAGATGGTGGAGATGGCCTGACGGAAGATATCAGAAGAGGCGGGAGCAGGATGAACGTGGACCATTGGATCTCAGGTAGACAGATCTAACGGTGATCGGGCGGCAAAGGCGTGCGATGGTTTTCGGGCAGGGATAGAGGGTTAAGCGGTAAGAGGTATTGATCGCACCAACTTTGGGCGTCGGGCGGTAAAAGTACGAAGGCACGCAATTCCACTCGACACATGACATGTAGCGGTGGAGGAGAGAGGAAAACCGCTCTCCATCGCACGCTAACATCCCATCGATTTATGGGCGCGAAATGTGCGACGACCGTCCGATCTTGGTGGAGCTGACCAGAGAGTGGAGAAATAATCGGGCAAGTCGCTTTATCAGATGCGATGGGAGCCGTTGGATCGGCGGGAAGAAATTGACGGCTGTGATTAAAGGTGATGATTTCATAAAGGCGCAAAGTCATATGGGTGAGGTTTTTATGGGGTTCTGGCTTTTGCGCTCGGGGCTGACAACCAAAGGGGTTTTGTTGGTTTTTTAGAAGAAAAACAGAGGAAATGGAGGTAATGGAGGATAAGCGGAGTGAGGGAAAGAAGGGAGAATGACCACCACGAGCCTCCTTTAAGCATCACCAAGCGGACCAGGCTCATTTCTAACCTTCAGAAATCACAAATATGTAGCAGAGCTAACATGATGAACAGGACAGAGGTGCTGTCGCACTAGTTTGACATCAGGATACATTTTAATTTCATGTTAAACTATACTAAAGTCAATACTTGGCATCTCCTCATATGACCATGCAAATAAATCTTGGAATTCATGAAAGAGAGCACAATAAATATCAAGTTTTGATGGAGAACAAGATTTTCCAACACGAATGTTTTCTACAACTCTAGGTTTGGTCGAAATATTGATGGAAATAGTTTCTTCGATATTTGATAAGTTTCGCTCAGAATCTACTGTATCTATAAAAATAGAATTCGAAAGAAAATCAACAACTGAAGGGTGATTAAGTTCATTTGAAAAATCTTCTATGTGATTTGGAAGATGGGAACGATGATGATAATATTCCCATGGTTCCTCTTCTGTCATCATTGATTGGATGATTCCTTCATCAACAGAAAATATACGTGAAAAAAGGATCAGAGGAAGTACCATATTCTAATGAATGATCTACCCATACCATTGGTGAAGATGGATTTGGGTTTTCCGCACAAGCCAGAAAGATTTATTGCTATGCAGGCTCAATGGGGCTTAGCGGCATGATTTCATTACTACTATCAACTTGAGTACTATTGGTAATCTTCTTTAAATCAGATGACGTGGAAGATATCATGTTGTAAGTCTCAACTTTTGCAGCTTCTGCCATGTGTGATGGTGACAGTAGCGAAAAAGTACCCATTAGGGAAGAATCCTTGAAGAGACCTACACCAATGTTTTGAAGAGATAGCGGGGGTTCGTGAACTAACGGAATGCTTCCAGTAGCCTGTGAACTAGAGGCAAAGAAAGCAAGTTGATCAATAATCGTGATTCCTCCTTTATGAGGGAATGCAATCGTATGAAAGTATGTCGAAACCACATCAACCATAACATATACCCATGGTCTTCCTAGCAAAATGTTGTAGTCAAGGGGTCCGTCTATGACCTCAATTTCAACAGTTACTGTTTTTCCCCCTAGTTCAATTTGCAAATTACTCAAAATTCCACAAGGCATATATGTATGATCGTCAAAAGCTTTTAACGTTGTTGGTGAACGTGACAAAGGCATGAGCCGTGTTCTCCAGCAATTCATTGACATAATACAAGTAGATGCCCCCTCGTCAATAATGGTTTGGTGAATAAGTTTATTCAAGGCATTTACTTGAATCAGGAATGCTAATTGCGCTAGTAACTATGGCGTATAACCCGCATGGTTCAAAACCACAAGATTGGAATCCGTTGTATCGATTCCACCAATTGCTGACAACGAAACCTGCTTTTGGGAGGGACAAATTTGAAGCACCTCAAGCGTTGACATAACAGAAGGTGACTGAGCCAAATCTTCTACTATGTTATAGTTCTGTGTTGCTTGAGCTCGAGGGTTAAATGTTGATTTATGTATAACTCCCTTAGGTGATTTTTATTGTTAACTGTTGTGAAATAGGTGGTGGAATAGTCTCAGATGAAGCCGAATTCGAAGGATTAGGTTGATCAATGGCCTGGTTATTCGATGACGACAGTGGATTTCCATAATCTTTATTTCGTATAGTCACCATAACATCATTTTTTGGCTTAGTCGCGGATAGCATAAGCACTTCTGAAGTGGAAGTATGGTCTGTAGCAACCATATGTGTCTTCAGGTTCGGAAAAGGATCAGTCAACACTGCAGATGTACTAGAAGTCTTAAGAAGCTTTGAGACTTCAGAGCGGTGAGGACAATCTCGCGCAAAGTGCTCATCGTTACAGATTAAACATGGGTAACGAGGTTTCCTAGCCATAGGAGAGGAATCAGATGATTTCCCTTGAGGGGAATTATTTTGTTTCTTCTTGTTTTTCCCCTTCTTCTTACTTCCTGGTTTCTTTTCATTCTTGCCTTTGTCAGATGACACAACATTAATTTTGGAAGCAAGAGTGTTATCAGATGCATTTGAAGTTTGATTGGAAATGGAAAGTGTTTGACCAGATGGTCTACCTGCTGTTTGTGTGCTCGAAGAACCAATCACATCGTCATCGACATGAGAGTCCTTACTTGATGGTGGTGGAGGAACAATATAAGTTGATATGGGTGCATTTGGGATCTTGTCATAGAGCATGCTAGACTGTGTATAAATCAAGTCCAAATATTGGGCATGAGCAATTACTTTCTCTTTAGTAACAGCTCCACCTTTTGCCACATCCTCGGTGATAGATGGAAACAAGGATTTTATAAACCACTTAGCTAAAATCTAATCAGGAACATAATTTTTGACCATTCGACGATGACGATGCCACTCATGAATATGATCAGAGATATGAGTAGTAGTAGTCTGTTTAAAGTTGTTCAATAGTTCTGTTCCACTTTCATATCGTATGGGTAACTGGAAGTGGGTTAAAAACATGGTAGCTAAGGATGTAAAGTTATCAAAAGAAGCTCGTGGTAACTCAATGTACCACTTCGCATCTAAACCAGTAAGTGTTCTCTGGAAAAGATATAATCTAATTGAATCATCATTCAAGGAGTTTGATGAACACCATAAATGAAAAGTCATGACATGGTTGGATGGGTCTTCTTCAGGGTTTCCATTAAATTTCAGAATATCGGAAGGTAATTTATGAGGAATCACCAGCCACCAAGGTGCATAAAGAATTGGGTCATTGGTAAGCCGATTTAGATCTAGTAATTCAAGTGTTGCAACAAAAGGCAACTATCTATTGAGGTAAGGTTGAGCATAACCAGGTTAAGATGGAATTTCTTGGGCAATAGGCCTTTGCATACCAACATAAGGCATTTGCTGATGGTAACCTTGATAGGGGTAGGTTTGTTGAGCAAATTTGGTATAAGGTGGCTTTTGAGCACCAGGATACATTTTTTGTTGTCCAAACCCAACATAGGCTTATTGACCAGGACCTAAATAAATTTGTTGTTGACCAAACCCAGCATATGCTTGTTGACCAAGTCCAGGATAAGTTTGGTATTGCTGGAATTGCTGCTGTTGATATTGTGGTTGCCATGGTTGTTTATTTAACAGTTGTTGGCCACCAATGTAAGCTTGACCAAGCTGTGAATACACTAAACCAGTGTAAGTTTGATTCATTCTAGTAAAGGTAAACTGGCCTGAGGCTATTGGACTCCAGGCACAAACAGTTGTTGTAAAACTACCTGAGAAGGCTGAATCTGTAAACCTGAAACTTCGGGGTCTGAGGTTGAAGGACTAGCTTGCAAAGGTTGAAATACAACTAACTGAGCTTGCGACTGCGGAAAAAACTGTAACAATAGACATAGTAGGCGTGGATGAGACAGATTTCATAGGTTGTGATGGATACACAAGCCTTGGTTGAACAGGCATTGTTGGTTGCCACTGACAAGTCATTCCAAGCTGACCTAAAGATGACAATATACCGTCATATGGTTGCCCCCCAAAAAATGGAGGATAAGGAGGTTGTGCATATTGTTCTCCGTATGGGGGTAATCCAATGTAAAGTGGATACATTGGATGGTAACGAGATGAACCAGCTTGATACTGACTTTATGGGTCAAGTTGTTCAGTATTCGTTAATGAAGAACCAGATAAAATTCCCGTAGAGTACATGGGTGAAGACCAAGGGCTAGAAGCAACACTTGAGTGGGTTCCAGATAAAGATTGGTAACCCAACAGGATAGACGAAACACCATACAAATGTGACTCAGGTGTCATGGTAAACATTGAAGAGGTAGCGACAAAAGATTCTGCTGCAACTGTAACAAATGGTATAGTCTGGGATGTTGACTCTACCATAGTCAAATGTCCTAATAAATTTCCTAATGAATTAATGGGTGTCTGAAAGTAATCAGGATCAAAAGGAGTATTAAAATGAGGAGTATGAGGATAAAGATAAAGTCTAGGTCCAAATCGAACTAGAGTTCTAGGTGCTTCTTCCTCAGGTTCCTCTTTAATCGAAATCCAACCAAGTGGAAGGATTTCACCGTCAGGTCCATAATAGATTTATGGTATTTATTGAGGTAAAGGGGAAGTCTCGACAGTTACGAATGTCTGAGGATGAATCGGTCGATCATCTTTCGGTATGGTAACAACTTCTAATCGTTCAACTTCAAGATCCAAGTGTTATGGTAAAAGAACAACAAGTCCAGGTTGGGCTTCTTGAACAACTTCCGGTTCAAAAGTAACTTCTGATTGAATGGTGATAGGTTTAGGATCAACTTCTGGTTGAACAGATTTAGGTTCAGAAGTAATTTATTGTTGAACAAATTTGGGTTGAGAATCAACTTCTTGTTGGACAACTTGGGTTACCGTTTCACTAGGATCACTTCTAGTGTCCTCAGGTAATTGTGGAGATTCCACTTCAATAACATATGTACCAGTAATTGTAGGAGTAATTGGGGTCACAATACTTACCAATATAGGTGTTTCTGATAATTCAGATGAATAACCAGAAGTTTGGGATGTACTGGATTCAGTCAAATGAGACCGCTTTGACCGACTAGGTGTAGCTTCAAGCGGTAAAGGCAATTTACTCACTGTCCTTTGCGAATGACAGGGTAAGGATTGATGTTCCTCCACGAATGACGGGGTAAGGGTTGATGTTCCTCCACGATTGTTGATTGATTTTGTTACAAAAAAATAATAAACAAAAAGGGGCAAGCTAGGCAAAAGGATCACCAAGTAATTGTGAACTGCAGAATACCCCCTGGTGAACCGAGAAGTACAGGCAGGTAATCTCCTTGAATGCTATGTTCAGTGTATCACAGTGTACAAGGCGGCTGACTCAGTTACCTAAGGATGGCTAGCAACCTAATGTAGTCCTCCCATATATACCCAAAAGTATGTGGAGGCCCAATCCATGTTAGCGTTGTCTAATGCGAAACCGCACAGTGAGAACATTCCTTTATACTTTACGTATTGTAACACTGCCCTATATACCTAAAGGTACGTGGATGAGCTACGATATACTCACATACGTGGAATGAGGTATCACACTTAGAATGTATCGCAGAAAAGTTAGCAACAACTACTATGTTTTACGACACCGGAACATGTCTCTAGCCTAGAACCTATAAATGTTTTGCATTAGGTAACAATGCTCCATTAGGTTAATTGAGATTAATTTTAAGTTGATCTTGCTTAAGAATTTTCCTTTTAAGTTCACCACGTGATGTTTTCTAAAATTCCTAGAATGCAACTAATATGATAAGCATTCTTTTCATTCAATTTGAACAATGAAAACCTTAGCTAATAGGGATAGAACAATCAATTCTTTTAATCAAAGAGCATAGAGCACATCTAATGCAATTTCCCTAAAAGGACACACAAACTTTTCAATGCACGATGCAAGTTTTTCTTTTCAATTCCCTTTATGTTGAGATGAACAAAAGGAAACTAATGCACATATAATCAATCAATCTTTTTGCAAGAACAAAAACTTTACGACAGTTCCTTTTCGAAAGAAATGAAGACTGTACGGCACTTTCTTTTTACCAAAGACTAATCGACTATAAGCTAACTTTGACAATGAATTGATAACGATAAAGAAATCACTTAAGAAACACTAACCAATCAAGGCCAAAGTAGGGCTAGGAAAGGAAACACAAATTTATTTCAGAGACACAGCAATCATTGATCTTTCAGCAAGCAAAAACAAAAGGAAATTTGGAAAAAAAACAAACCAAAGGTAGGATTCTTTGATCTAAGGAGGATCAACACAACCCTGAATGGGAGACAGTGCACTTCATAGCACTGTCATCAAGCCAATGGTGCTCTGCAGTGCACTATGTCTAGACCAAGCCTGTGCTGGTGCCAGAGAGGCCATTCAAGGGACATTCAAGCACAATTTTGACCAAAAAACACTTCAGAAGGCTGAAATAAGATCAATGGAGGCAAGTAAAGTCTACTACGGTGTACTAGGATGAAGATAAAGTACCCAGTAAACAAAACTTCCCTAATAGGGTAGCTACACTTAGAACAACAAAATTAAAGAGTTTAACATTTTCCTATAGAAGATAAATAAGACAAGCGACCTACTTGTTATCTTTCGCTTCCCTTTGTCTCCTTTGAATAGCTCCTGTCACTCCTCGAACTGAATCTGCTCGATCAATACCTGCAATCCTTATCGGAGGACAAAAACCAATCAAAGCAAGAGATTTATCTACTATAAGTAAATGGAATTGAAAGCATTTACACATATAATCATCATATATAAAGACAAAGATATGGTAAAAGGTATAAACAACTGTATTAAGTAGAAGGAATATTTACAACCAAAGAAGTTTGATCCCATGTCACTCATCCAGCTTGAGTTCCATCCTTCATCACACCAAAAGCACAACATTCCGACAACATAACAATATTTGCTTATGATCTCAAACCTCAAACCAGTAGTATCTCCTTACAATTCTTCAAAGTCCAGCCCATGATCACTATGATGAGTGCTCAATTTATAAGGAAATGGAGGTGGTTTTGTCATAAATTGGGCATTGAATGGCTTTCAAATTTTGGAGTTAGTTTCCATGGAGGAAGGGATGAGAGGATTGGAGGTTATTTGATTCATTCCCTATCCAATTTCGAGCTCATATGAGAGGATAAGAGGTGGGAATCTTCTAGAATAGTCTAAAATGTAGGAATATTCCCAGAACCCTATTAAGATTTCGCACAATATCGTCCAAAGCAGGTCAAAGTGGGCCTAGGTGCTTTGCAGAGCAGCCTTGAATGGGCCTAAGTGCTCTGCAGTGCAATTACCCCTGACCAAGGCTGCGCTGGTCCCTCAAGGAGTCATTTCAGGAAGGCTTCAGGCCAGGAAACTCTCAGGAATGAAGGCATTCAATGTGATGACTTGACTAGGGCATGTAGCAACTGAATTAGGGTTTGATGAGCCCTAATAGTACTGATCTAAATGTTGGGAGCGGTGTGCCCACATAGACCTGTAACACCTGCCTTCTTTTGAATCAACAACTCCATCTGTTATTTTGGACACATTGTTAGATATAGGATTACCTGGTAGATCACTCTTTGGGATTTATTCATGGATTTCTTGTATCTTATCCCATACTTGATTTGCATATGTATAATGCATAACCTTATTTAATGTTGAATCAAATATGCTACAAAAGATATTACTCAACCTTAGTATTCTTTTTCACTTCCTTTTATGACGGAAGAAATTTGGTGTAACCATTGAACACTAGGTGCTAGACATCGAGATTCATTAGATTGTACTTCATATTTTCTTTCGATTGTTGATAATTATCTTTGCATAGCATAGGTACATTTGCATTGTCCATTGATTCTAACTTTCCATGATCTGCTGCTTCAAGAGGCATCATTTTTTAATTTGTCTTCTCTTTAGAGTGCTTACTTTCACTTTTACCCATAAGTGCGAGCTCAATGGTTTCAATATCATCATCACTATAATCATTGCATAGAAAAGGAAATGGATCACATTTTGAACAAAAACCCATACTTGATGATGCTTTGTCTTCTTCATTCTTGATCAATTGAAAGTGGGTTGCTCCAAAACTTGAATATTTGTTGACATCTGTAACTGTCACTACATCTGATATATTCTTGTCAAACTTTTCAATAAAAGTACCCTTTTCTTATAGACCATCAAACTCATTACTAATTTTATCTTCAATTGCCATAAGTAAGTGACAACATTGATCAGGTTCACCTTCTTCACCATTTGAAAAACCATCATTGTCTTCATGTGTATAATAACTTATCTTGTTTTCAAAACTTTTCCTATTTATTTTTGTAGCTTCTTTTCCTTTCTCCTAATTTTCTTTATAGGGACACCTAACAGTGTAATGACCAACTCTACCAAAAGCAAAACATTTGAAAGGAAGCTTACCTCTGAATCTTCCAGTCTAGGTTTTAACCCCATACAGAAATTACCTACATACGAATTCTAAATCACAGGAAAAATAAAAATGCGAGAGCATAACACATAAAACACATATACACAGAGAGTTCCCACTGGATCTCAAAACCGAGACTACCAGCTTGATTTTTCATTATGTTCCTTTCAATGTTACAATACATATTTATACATGCCGAAGCATCCAATACCATGGACCGAAAAACCATCATGTCCAATACCATGGACCAAAAAACCATCGATCCAATACCATGGACCGAAAACCATCGCATCCACAAAACATGTGCCAAAATCATGCACAAAACCATAGGTGGGTCCGCCCAACCTAACATAGGGTCCAAAACCAAAATTTCTTGGGGCGCTGCCCCGAACCCCATAAAGTGGGGTTACGGGTACCCCTCAAACCCCCTGTTAACTATGTGGAAAGAATATAACACAACCCAAGAGTAATTTGAAAATTCTGATGAATTCAAACAACAAGTTTGAGATTCACATGAAGCATCGCCCCACTGTCCCCGACAATCAAAGGTATTGGCAAGTATTTCAAGATGATGAAGAGATCGATGAATTTCTGCAAAATGAAGGTAAATTCAAAGACACTTCTATTGATGTGGAGTATGATGATGGTCAGGCGGATATAGAAGTCAATCAGATAAAAGTTTTGCAGCTGAAAGACAACATCATTCCCAAAGGCCTAATACCTATAGAGGAGTTGTTCGATCAGGATGATGTGGCTCGAAAACCAAGCTTACTGCCAACCGAGAAAGGAGTTGAGGATGTGAACATTGGATTAGCTGAAAATCCTAAGATGGTAAAATTATCAAAGGCATTGCCTCCACAGGTAAAGGCAAAGTATATCAGTTAGTTATCCTCTTTTACTGATGTATTTGCTTGGGATTATTTAGATTTGAAGTCATATGATACAAGCATTATTCAACATGTCATCCCGATCAAACCGAATCAAAAGCCTTTTCGTGAGAAACTAAGAAGAATAAATCCAAAGCTACTGCCCTCAATTAAGAAGGAAGTGGATCGATTATAAAAAGTTGGTATCATTTTCCCCATAAGATTTTTAGATTGGATTTCAAACTTGGTGCCCGTGTGCAAGAAAACAGGTGAGATTCGGCAATGTATTGATTTTAGAAATCTGGACAAAGTATCTTTGAAAGACAACTATCCCTTGCCTAAGATGGATCACATACTTCAGAGAGTAGTTGGACCATCCCGCATGTCGCTACTCAATGGGTATTCAAGTTATAACCAAATTTTGGTCCATGAGGATGATAGAGACAAAACAGCGTTCATCACTCTGTGGGGAACTTTTCGTTATGCAAAGATGCCTTTCGGATTGAAAAATGCTGGTGCAACCTTTCAGCAGGCGATGGATATCGTATTTTCTAATGAAAAAGATGTCTTTCTAGTTGTTTATATTGATGATTTAATAGTTTTCTCTAATTCAGATGAAGATCACATTTATCATTTGAAGATTGTGCTTCAGTGGTGTAGGAAGTATGGCATATCTCTCAATCCAAAGAAAAGTTTGTTTGTCATGGATGAAGGCAAGCTTCTTGGGCACATTATCTCAAAGGAGGGCATCCGCATTGATCCATCTTGGGTGGAGGCCATTCAAAAGATTGATTTTCCACGAAGTAAGAAATAAATCCAATCCTTCAATGGTAAGATAAATTTCTCACATCACTTTGTGCCCAATCTTACAGAACATTTAACGGAAATTGCAAACATGCTCAAAAAAGATAGTGCAGTAAGGTGGACTGAAGAAGCAGTTAAGTCCTTCAATTTAGTGAAATTGGCTCTTACTTCAGCTCCAGTTTTGATCAGCCCAGACTATACTCAGGATTTTATTTTGTTTTCATTTGCCTCAGATCATACTATGGTAGCAGTCTTGATGTAGAAAAGAGACCAGCTTGAGAAACCAATTGCATTTTTTAGCAGAACCATAAGGGATGCGGCATTGAAATACAACATTATTGAAAAACAGGCTCTTGCTTTGGTAAAAGCATTAAAATATTTTCAGTTTTATATTTTACATTCTCACATCCTTGCATATGTCCCTAATGTTGTTGTTAAGGATGTCTTAGTGCAAACAGATCCGGAGGGGAGAAGAGGCAAATGGATTGTTGCCTTGTTGGAATATGACGTGGATATCAAACTGACAAAGCTCATTAAAGGACAGGGGCTGGCTAAACTAATGGCTGAGTCAAATATGCATGCCTTAGACATTAATCTAATTGATGCTATGTCCGAGGAGGACGAAGAGAATATGCTCGCTCAAGTATCACAAATTTTCCTTCTTTCTCCTTGGTATTCAGACATTGTTTATGTACTCCAAAATTTGTCATCACCACCCGAAATGGCTAAGAACAAAAGTAGTGTTGGAAATAATACTGAGAGGAGGGGTGAATCAGTATTATTAAGTTCTTTTAATAAATCTCCTTTATTTACACTTTGAATTATTTTTGCATGTCAGTATCATAAAATAATGAGCATGAAAAAAGAAAACAGATAGTCACACCAAAGAACACCAGATGTAAGGTGGAAACCCAATGTGGGTGAAAACCACCTGCTGCAATATGTCTCTATCTTCTTTCAAATTAGAAACTTCTTTTACAAAGATTTTGTATTGGTGTAGTCCTTTACCAGTACGCAGGCTGCAACCTGCAGAGAGCTACAACTTTCTCTCGTTTTCCAGTCTCTCCTAGAAGGGAACTACAACCTCCTACTTCTTTTCTCTCAAGGACCACTTTTCATTAATTTTCAAACTGGATCCATAAACATCAAGAGATCATCAAGTACAAGTAAATCACCCAGTCAACTGCAGTAACCAGATCAACAGTAACAATAAACTAAACCCAGAACATCTTATCAACAAGAAAATTTCAGCCAACAAAAGATCTTAAGACAAATACGTAGTTTTTCTTTCTCTGGTCTGTGTGCGTACGCACTTCACCTTCTGCTCCCCTGCGTCTACCCGCAAAGACCCTTCTGCCTTACCGTGTACCCACGCATTGTTTCTTCGATCAAGCTGCGTACTGTTACTGCAGGCACGCACCCCCAGATATTATCGCGTTGCATACTACTACAGTAGCCATGCACCCACAGACGCTATCGCGCCGCGTGCCTACGCACCTGCTGCTTCTGAAAGGCCGCGTACTTTCATTGTGCCTACGCACCTGAACTTCTGTCACGCTACGTACCCACGGACTATGCCTTTTTCCACTCTGCGTACCCACGCACTTCGCCTTCTCCTGATCTGCATACCCACGCACTTCGCCTTCTTCTGATCAGCGTACCCACACACTTGCACCGTTAATCACCTGCGTACCTCTGATTAGGGCCGAACTGGCAGTCCCCCAATGTGCCACCGATAGTCAGATGCTCAGATCTAATCATGCGCTCGAGAGATTATCCTTCATAGATCCGCTTTTAACTTCATTGAACAATAACCCGATATTTCCGATCTTAAGATATTCAACTTGCAAAAGATGCTTAGCCAAGAGATCTCCTTTGCTTT
>APFE030060606.1:0-15094 GCA_000404065.3 Pinus taeda | reverse complement strand
GGGGAGGTCCTTCTAGAGATCAACAAAAATAAATGGTAGAAGAACGTAGGAAAAGAAACAAGTGTAAGAGGCTCTTCCAGTGGAACAGTAACCCCATGGAAGGGAGACCAATTCAGGCTTGTCAACTCCCACAACACACAACGCTAGAGCTTCACAGAGTTGAAGCACATAGCAAGTAAGTTAACCATTGAATTATTCAATTTATATGTACTGGTATTGTACTCTGAAAAGAAAGACTATTGGAAAACATTAAATGAGTTTTTGGAACTAAATACCCCAATCAACATAATCATAGTTGGAGATCTAAATCTAGTGATGAATGAAAAAGAAAAGATAGGGGGAAGGACTAGTAAGGATCAGATGATCTATGTAGTAGAAGACATGATACAACAATGGGACCTACTGGATTTTAAACCAAGAAAAGGGCTCTACACCTGGACCAATAACAGGACAGGGGAAGACCACATATCCACCAGATTGGACAAGTTCTTGTTTCAAAGCACAATGTTGATGGAAAGGAGGCTAATCTCATCAGCCATTCTTCCCAAGCTTACCTCAGATCACAAACCCATTTGGCTAATGTTAGAGAAGGAAGAAAATCTGGGCCCAATCCCTTTTAGATTCAACCCATTGTGGAATGGAAAGAGTGGCTTTGAAGAAATCGTCGGACTAGCATGGTCCACCTTAGTCAATGGCTACCCCAATTACGTATGGGAACAAAAATAAAAAATAACAAAAAAGGCCCTCAAGGAATGGAGTAAACTCCCATCAAATACTCCTAAAGATCAAAGAATGGAGTTAGTGCAACACCTAGAAAAGCTGCAAAGTGAAATGGATACAATAGATATAACTAAAACAGAGCTAGAAAAGGAGCAAGATGCCCAATGCAAAACATTTTGCTCCTTAAGAAATGAAGAAGAATATTGGATATTAAAGTCTTGGAGCCTTTGGCTCGAAGTCGGAAATAGAAACAAAACATATTTCCATCGACAATGTAGAGCCCGTCTCTCCAGGAATCACATCACAGAGATCACCTCCTCCGATGGGAGGTCATGCAAAGGAATAGATCAAATAAAATCTGTTGTTGCATTACATTTCCACCATCTTTACAGTAAAGAGAATGATGACTATGAAGAAGACAACAAAGAATTCCTAAAGAACATTTCGGTGCTGGTCACTAAAGAGGACAATGCAACATTGTTGTAGCAAACAAATGAAGAAGAAATCAGCAAAATTATCTGGTCCACGAATCCAGATAAAGCCCCTGGGCCAGATGGGTTCACCATTCACTTCTACAGGATATGTTGGGACATAATCAAAACAAATCTTATTCAAATGATAAAATGATTCCTTCAGAAAGCAAAACTGGGTGGTAGCACCAACTCAACATTCCTTGCTTTAATACCGAAAGAGTCAAACCCTACTTCCTTTGACAGGTTTAGGCCAATATCTTTATGCAATGCTTCATACAAAATAATTGTGGAAATCCTTGCAAACAAAATAAAGCCACTGCTAAACAAACTCATATCAGATTTGCAAGGAGGCTTCGTTAATGGGAGACACATTCTGGATAACGTAATTCAATTTCACAAAGCCATTCACTCCAAAAACCTTAGAAATGAGAAACACATACTAATCAAGTTAGACATGGCCAATGCATTCGATAGAGTAAAGTTTTCCTTCCTCTATCAAGTTCTACTTTCCTTCGGATTCAACCAAGAATTTGTCAAACTGATCCAATCTTGTACAATAAGTCCTTGGATTGCGCCTATGGTAAATGGGAGACCAACTGATTTCTTCCAAGGCACGAGGGGGCTAAGGCAAGGATGCCCTCTTTCTCCATTTCTTTACATTTTAATGGTCGATACGTTGAGCAGAAAGTTGGAGCAAGACATGATAGCAGGAGCTGCCCCAGGATTGAAAATAACGAAGTATCTCAAAGCAATAAATCACGCCCTGTTCACGGATGATTCCCTCATGTTGGGTGGAGCTTCAAAAAGACTAGCCTATGCATTCAGAAATACTCTCCAAGCCTACTGCAAAGCAACTGGAGCACTAATCAGTGAAAGAAAATCACAGTCTATAGTTGGAATGCAGAAGAAGAAACTCAAAAAATAGCTCGTAATTTGGGGTTCAACGGATACTCAAAATGGGACAAAATCAATTATCTTAGACTGCCATTAACACTGGGCACAAATAGTGTCAATCTGTGTGAAGGAGTAAAAACAAAAATCAAAGGCAAAATCGCTGCATGGGGAGGTCAATGGCTAACTCATGGTGGCAAATTAACTCTGATGAAATCCATTCTTTCATCTCTACCAATATATCAAGCATCCTACCTCATGACACCAAAGTCGATTTCTGGGAAAATTAATAAAATCATGAGAGATTTTCTGTGGCATGGAGGCAAAGGAAATCAGAACAAATTCCATTTGGTCAAATGGGAGACAACAAAGAGAACCTTGAGAGAAGGAGGCCTTCAAATTCACGATCCGGACCTCACCAATACAGCTCTGGGATGAAAGATACTATGGAAGCTCCATAGCGACCCTAATCACCCTGTCAGCAAAACATTGAGGCATAAATATATACCAAATGAAAAACTCGGAAACCTGCAAAACGCAAATAGAAAAAGGAGCACACTGTTATGGCAACTGTGTATCAAAGGATTGCGATTCTTCTCCCAAAATCTGTATCATATCCCTGGGAATGGTAAGCATCTCAAGTTGAGAATAGATCGTATAATGGGGTAGTCGGCCTTAGCATCAAATGATAGCCTGCAAGAAATCTGCGAGCTTCTTAAAAGTAGAGGAGATAAAACAATATATGATATCTCAAAATGGGATGAATTTGGGTTCTGGATTGATTGGAACTTTAGTAACATACCAGATCATTTATCACAACAAATAGAAATGCTAAAAGAAGAACTTCGTGAAGCAGCTCCGGTGCACAAGACAAAAAAAGATAAATGGGGTTGGGGACCTACAGGAGTATACTCCTCAGCCAAAGGTTATGAGTTGTTGCAATCACACAGAGATAGATCTCTCCTTGCAAGGTTTTGGATGGAGGTATGGGATCCATTGGCGCTACCCAAGGTTAACTTCTTCTTCCGGATATTAATGCACAAAAAGATTTTGACTGGTGAAAACTTATTGAAAAGGAAAATAGTAGGTCTGCATAGATGCTCACTATGCAAAGAGGCCATGGAAACCATGGATCACCTATTTATAGACTGCTCATTTGCAAACAAAGTTTGGACACTCATACTCCAAGTACTCAAGGCGACAATCCCCACTAAAATTTCAGTAGTGGACTTATTTTTATCATGGAAAGATTGCTATCCTTTGTCCTCCCTCAACTCCTCATGAGCTAGAATCTGGATCACCATTCCCAAATTTGTGTGTTGGAAGCTATGGTTAGCTAGAAATGAGCAGATTTTCAACAATGTAGTCTGGACACCCAATACGGTAGCAGCAAAAGCAAAAGGCCTTCTCTTGGAAACTTTGAACTCCCAAAAACTCAAAGATGACTCTTTGGTGCAACAGGAGGAAAAGAGCTGGCTTGGAACTCTTGCATTAACCCAACGGATCCAAAGTATTGGAAAACCCCAACTCAATCCTGAGTGGAGGCTAAGAGATAAGGATGAAATATTTCAGAGTTGGTGGAGGTAGCAAGGAATAACTACAATCTTCTTTGATGGTGCCTCAAAAGGGAACCCTGGGATAGCGGGAGCTAGACGACTCATATACTCTTCTGACGGAAGCACCAAAGAAACCTTTTGTTGGGGACTAGGACACCGATCCAACAACCAAGCAGAAATCTTGAGCTTGATAAAAGCATGTCAAATAGCCAAAGAAAGAGGACACTGGGAGCTGCAAGCATTCAGTGATTCAGAAATCCTGATCAAAATGATACATTCGAAAGGTCAATTTAATGATGCCAGCTTAAATAAGAATATGCAAAGGCTGAGATATATCCTACAGGACTTAACTTCCTTTAAATGCTACCATATTCTCAGAGAATCAAATAAAGAAGCAGACTATTATGCCAATAAAGGATGTCTTTTGAGCCAAGGAGACCTCAACATAAACGAGGGAGAACCAGAAAAAATTTGCATCCCATGAAAAAGACATCAACTTGTAACAGGAAAATGTAAAAGTCCTGCACTGAAGATTGTAAGGCTTCGGCCATTTGGAGCTCTTTATTAATAAAAATCCATACCCGTTTCAGCTAAAAAAAAAATAGTTTTGATTGAAGTCATTTTAACAACATGAGAAAATATCTCATCAAAGTATATACCCTTTTGTGTGCAAATCCCTTCACCACAAGTCTAACTTTATACATTTTTCTACCTCCATATTCTTCCTTCAACCTGTAAATCCATTTATTCCGCAATGCTATTTTACTTGCAGGCAACCTGACTAAATCCCAAGTTTGGTTATGTACTAAGGAGTCCATCTCTTCTTTCATGGCTTGCTCTCACTTCTTCTTGGTTTCTATCTGCATTGTTTCTTCATAACATTCTGGTTCACTGGAATTAATCAAAAATACATAATATAATGAAGGAGAGTATCGTTCAGGGGGTCTACTTATCCGGGTAGATCTTCTAACGCCACTTTCAGGTGTTTGAGGTGCTTGTTGTTGTTGTAGTTGCAATTGTTGTTGTTGTGGCTATTGATCATTACAATTTTTAGGCACCTTCACTTTTTCGGTGATCTCATCAAGCATTGTGTATTATTTGTTTTCATTTTCATGTTTCTCTTCCTACATCTGATCCTTATACAAAACATTTTGATTGAATATGACATCTTTGCTCCTAATGATTTCGTGTTTTTCATAATCATAAAAGAGATAATCAAAAGCATTAACACCATATCCAATAAAGGTACATTTCTTTGATTTTTCCTCAAGCTTTGTTCTATTTTATTTATTAATGTGGACAAAGGCTTCACAACCAAACGTCTTTAAAAATGAGTAGTTTACCTTTTTACGTGTTAATGCCTCCTCTGGAATACAAGGAACTTGAAGGCCCTCTGTTTATTAGATAAACAACACTATCTATATCTGCCCCAAATTGTAAAGGAAATCCTACATGCAATCTCATGCACCTTGCATGCTCCATGATTGCCCGTTTCATCCTTTCTGACACACCATTTTCTTGTGGTGTTCCTGGAACTATCTTCTCTTTGTGAATTCCATTATCTTAATAGTACCTATCAAACTCTTTATGCAATATTCACCTCCATTGTCTGATTTGAGACACTTCAACCTTTTTCCTGCCTCATACCGAACCAAAAATTTCTATTTCTTGGAAGTATAAAATACATCAGATCTATTTTGAATACAATAAATCCAAGTTTTTCTGGTTGCATCATCAATAAAAGTATCATAATAACGAGAGAAACCGAGAGATGATACTTGAGCAAGTCCCCATACATTTGTATGCACAAGCTCTAATTTTTCGCTCTTCTTTTCTTTCCCAACTCCGAGGAATCTAACTCTCTTCTGTTTTCCATAAACACAATTCTCACATAATTCCAAATCAACATGCTTCAAACCTGGCAAAAAATTTCTTGAGTGAAGAATCTGCATCCCCTTCTCACTTGTGTGCCTGAGCCTATCATGCCACAATGTTGTATCTGCTCCTGTAGAGGTTAAAGAATTAATAAAATTAGAAATACCATTGCATAAATAAAATGTACCAAGCTTTTCTCCTTTTGATATTACCAGGGATCCTTTAGGAATTTCCAGGTTTTATCTGTAAAAGTAGTTACACAACCTTCACCTCCTAATTGCCTTGTTGAAATTAGATTTTTCTTCAGATATAGAACATGCATTAGCTCCTTCAATAGCCATTGATTCCCATTTTGATGTTTTATGAAAACTTTACCATTCCAATGATTTTACAGGGTTTATCATCACCCAATCGAACTTGTCCAAAATATCCTTGAACATAATCATGAAAATGTTTCCTATTAGGTGTGGCATGGAATGAGGCCCCTGAATCTATCACCCAGACATCAAAATTATTTTCTAATGAAAGAATTAACGCATATTGCAACACATCACCTGTCACATTTGCTTCATGATTGTTTTCTTGTTGAGCGTCTCCTTCTTTTCCCTTCTGAAACTTGCATTGTTTCTTCAGGTGTCCTTTCTTCCTACATTTCTTGCACACTATCCATGATTTGGACTTGGATCTGTCTTTCCTTGACTTACTGCGATATCTTGGGCTCTTTCCTCTTTCCATTTTTCTTCCCCTAGTCTCTACAGTCAAAGCATTACCTAATGTCTCACCAGAGCTTTTTTGTCGCATTTCCTCGCTAAGGATTGCACCAACAACATCATCAAACTTTAAGGTACTAGATCTAGAGATAGAGTTACTAATGGCCATAACTAAACCATTCCATCTTTCTGGCAATGAGAACAAAAATAACAGAGCCCTAAATTAATCATCAAAACTTACCCCTACATAACTTAAATGGCTGGTAACTGTATTAAATTCATTTAAATGATCAACAACAGATCCACCTTCTGACACCTTCATATTATTGTTTTCAGGCTTCTGCAATCAGTGCTTTGTGTGTTGTTTTCTTCCGGAGTTCTCGCATTCATGATTGTTTCTATTGACGTTTCGAGCCATCCACCGTGGCTCATCATCAGGATAGATCAGTAATTGTGTAGGACAGATCTCCTTGGGCTTGAATAAATAGGGTTAAGAGATGCACATGGAATGGAAGCCGACCTTGCCAGACTTGTTTTGTAATTTTTGGGTTTTGATTTAATTATATGCTATTTAATAAAATAAAATAAAATAAAAAATTTAAATTAGTTTGAAATATTTAACTGATGTAATGAATTGTTTAATTATTAATTATTAATTTCTTGCTCATAAAGTAATAATTTAATTGTTTAATTTGTATTCTTTGTTTTTTAGTTAAAAGTAAATTAATATTTAATATATATATATGCTTTTTTTTTTTAAATGAGAAATTTATGTAATGGGTTTTTAATTATTCTTATTTATTTTTATTTTATTTTGTTTATTTATTATTTATTTATGAATAATTATATTATGTTTGTTATTACTTTATTTTATACTTAAATTTATTTGAGGCTGAGGGTTTTTCATATAGTTTGGCCAATGTCGACATTAACCCCTATGTTGTCATTTCCTTTGAAATATTAAAGGCTATCGATGCTGTTAGGCACAACCGTATTGTTCCAAGTGCCTTTCTGTCGAGAATATCCCATTCTGGGTCTGTCATATTCATCGAATTCTTTGTCTTTCCGCTCAATGGTAGGTACATATCTTTCTGATACAAGTAATCTTCCATCTACATCTTCCACAATTGGTAGTTTTGGCCATTATTTTTTTCGACCCTAAACCTACCATCTTCCGCCATTGCTCCCACTCGAACCAGGAACCATTCTCTCTTGCGAGTTTATCAGCCAAATAGACCTTCGGCTCTGATACCAGTTGTTAGAAAATTATAAATTACATAGAAATGGAACACATAAAAATATTGCAGAAATATAAACACAAAAAACACATAAAACAAAAGAGATACAGATATACGTGGTTCACCCAATTGGGGCTACGTCCACGAAGAAACAGCCAGTCCTTCCTTTTATATTATCCAGCAAAATGAAGAGATACAACCTACAGTAGATCCATTTCAATTCCCTCTTCGCTCTCACAGAGTCTCCTCTCTCTTTCTCGCTCAGAATACACATCTACATAGCGGCAATACAATTCCCTCATACATAGTGAGGGGTTTCCTTCTAGGGAAAAAAACCTAAATTAAACATAACTTCTATCATTAGATTTCCGCCTAATGAAAAACCCAGATTGACTATGAAATTACAACATTTTACAAGGCAATTTTACATCTATTTTTAGCTTCGAGGGCGCTACCCCTGATCCCCTGCCAGGGGGAGGCTCTAAAGAATCATTGTCACCCCCCTGGACCCCTTGGCGATGCGCTTAGGGGTCTAATGCAACGATACCTTTGAACAAAGAAGATAATTAGGATCCACACCCAACAATGACCTCCTTGATACTTTCATCAGTTGGAAATGTATAATCAAAAGTATTAAAGAGTGCAACTGGTTCTAACCAAGGCAAAGGAGAATAATCCTAATATAGTTATCCATTCGATCAATATCAGAATATGAAAGGTTTGAAAAGGATTGTACTGCCTGATGATCCAATTCAAAAGGGCTCAAAGGCATCTCATTGCCATAGGAGGCTAACTCAGACTCTAAAGGCACTACCCATGGATCAGAGGATGACATAGTGCTTGATGTAATCATGTTTACCTCGGCAATATTAGAAGGAAAATTTGGTGGAGGAAACGCAAAGTTTCCCATCAATGATGAGTCATTGAGTAAACCAACACCAATACCTTCATAAAGAGAATTCGATTTTCCGACAAAAGGCATGCTACCCGTACAGTTAGGGTCTGAAGTGTAGTAAGACAACTGGTCTACTTTGACAAATTTTCCCTTGTGAGGAAATTGTATAATTCGAAACAATGATGAGACCACTACAGACATAAAATAGGTCCAACTTCAACCAAGAAAAAGGTTGTAATAAAACTGAGCATCAACAACTTCAACCTTAATTGCGACAATTTTTCCCTCTAGCTCTATGGGTAAATCGTTCAGGATCCCATATGGACAAAAAATCTTCCATCAAAGGCTTTTAGAGTGGTAGGTGACTGATTGATGGTTGGAGAGCCTAAATATTTCCAATAAGCAATCAGCATAATGCATGTAGAAGCTTCTTCGTCAACAACTGTGAAAAATACTCCTCAAGTTTTAGAATAAACTTGAACTTGGAATGTTAGTTGACGAGGGAGTCTCGGGATATGACTCTCGAGATCAAAGATAATTAGGTTAGAATCTTGCGGATCAATAGATCCTATGGATGACAATAAAATCTTTCATCGTGTTGTGCATGTTTGCAAAGCCTCCAAAGCTGACAATGTAGAAGGAGACATAGCCATGTCTTCAACAATGTTGTAATTTTGTGCAAGTCTAGCATGTAGATTGAAAGCTTATTTCCAAAGCACACCTTTGGGAGGCGGTTGAATCATTATGTTAGGGTTCAATTTCACGATCTGTTATGGTTTAGAAGGAGGAGGAGGAATTGAATTGGAAGGTTGACCAAACTAACTAGCCTCATTTGCATTGTCAACAAGACGTTTAGACCCGTAATGTTTAGATCTCGTAGCTACCATAACTTCTTGTAAATACATCATCAAGATCTTGTGACATGGAAGAGGAATATGTGTTATGAAAAACTAATTTTCTATCTTGAGAAGGAAATGGATCCTTCAAAACAGAACCTTTAAAAAATTTGGAAACCACTGCCCAATGTGGGCATTCCTTAGTATAGTGATCCTCATTACAAATAAGGCAAGGATAGCAAGGTTTTTGTTTTTTGTCAGTAGAATCAGTTTTAGTAGGTTTCTCTTTGGAAGAAATATTTTGTTTTGATTTGCCTTTCCCCTTCTTTTTACCTCCGGTTGATTTTGTCTTGCGAGTAAATTATTCTACGACATTAATCTCAGAAGTAGTTTCTGGAGAAAGGCTTTCAGATGGTGTATATTGTATGGCCAAAGTCTAATTAGTTTTATAATTTTTCCTTTTCCCCTTATATTGCTGGCTAATAGAACCTATAATACCATCATCGAAATTATATCCTATAGGAGACGTAATAATTGGCTCACACGTAGGGCGTGATAAATTTGGGATTTTCTCATAGAAAGTTCCAGATTGAGTGTAGACTAAGTCGAAGCACTGGGCATGAGAAATTACCTGCTCTTTCATGACGACAACTCCCTTGGACACATCTTTCGTGATAATGGGAAGAAGTTACTTTGTAAACCAGTCAACTAAAATATGATCTAGAAAGAAAACCTTGGCTAAGTGACATCTATGTCTCCATTCATGGATATGATTAGAGATGTGCATCGATTCGATTGTTTTAAATACGTCAATAGTTGAGTACCAATATCATAACATATTGGTAATTGAAAGTGGGTTAAAATTGTTGTTGTTAGGGAGAGAGTTATGGAAAGAAGTGTGTGGTAGCTCAATGTACCATTTAACTGCCAAATCAGTTAAAGTTCATTTGAAAAGGAAAAGAGGGATGGAATCATTGATTAAAGAATTCAATGCATGCCAAAGATAATATGTCATCACATGATTGGACAAATCTTCTCTCGATTTTCCTTTGAATTTGGGTATGTCACTTGGTAGGAATCGCTGACCAAAAAGGATAATAATAAATAGGATCATTGGTTAACTGGGTCAAATATGGTAACCTAGCGTTGTAATAAACAATAACCACTAATTAGGGTCTTGCGGTAAAGTTTAATAAATTTACTGGTTAAGAACAACCCGTGGAGGCAGATATCTAGGATATCCTAAAATAACATGAGCAATTGGAATTGGAATTCCACTAGGGTAACCAGGGTGAACCATACTGAGTTGAGGTTGAAAAAGGACTTGATAAGTATGCCTAGGGTATGGTTGACTCTGAAAAGGTTGAGCTCGACCCATTTTACCTAAATAATATTGCCCCTGTATAGGTTGCACTTGCGAAGGTTGAAGTTGAACAAATTAACTTTGAACATGTTGAATTTCAATGATTTGACCTTGAAAAGGTGGGTTTTGGAAAGTTTGACCTTGGAAAGGTGGAATTTGAAAAAATTGTCCTTCAAAAGGTGGAACTTAGTCAGCTTGACCTTGAAAAGGTGTTTACGACATTCTGACAATGGGTTTGTCGATAGGAATCTGCGGTATAGACTGGACCATAGGAATAGTTTGATAAGAAGAAGCTTACGAGATAGCCTCAGTAGTCTGAGGAACAAATATTTGAGGGGTTACTGAAATGGTCATTTGCAATACTCCTGGAATAGATGTCTGAGGAGAACTTGGAACCGACTGCGAAACAGGTGTTTGAACAAGGGTCTATGGTGAACTCTAAATAGGTCGTTGAATTTGTTGCTGAACATGTGTTTGAGGAATTCCTTGGACATGTTATTGAACAAATGTTTGAGGAATTCCTTGAACATGCTGCTGGACAGGTATGACAATACCTGGAATAGGTATGTGAGGAATAGTTTGCCTAGTTGGATGAATAGGTTGATAAAGTGGAATTATGAAGCACCTAGACCATTTTTTTATTATTAAAAGAAGGATTCCAAATAGTTTTCATCCCAGGATAAGGAGTGCCAGTAAAGGTTGATTTACAATAGGGTGAACTAGACCAGGTTGGGGTATCTGACCATAAGTTTTCGTAAAAGGTTGGACCTCTATAAAAGGTTTTCCTCAAGGTGGAGGATAAGGTGGTTGCCCCCCAAGATGGTAATAAATGCAATCAAGGTTACTTGAGGATTACTTGAATTACCAGAAACCATGTGAATTTGCTGGTCTGATGCCGTAAGCACTTCAGGCATGGAATTCATGCTCTAAACAATAGATGTAGATGAACCAGATGACCAAGTAGAAGGTTGGGGAGAAGAGGATGCTCCTGTAAAGGTCTTAGCAAGTGACTGGTATCCAAAAGGAACTGATGGACCACCATACAATAATGATTCCAGGGAGGTAGTAAACATAGAGGATTCAATAGGGTGGCTCCCAATAGAAATTTCTGACATATTTATTTATGGTGAATAAAAAGGAATGCGTGGTGGTGACAAATTCTAGCCTAAAAAACTCAAAGTTGTTGAATACCAAGGGTCAGGTCGGAAAGGAGAGAAAGGAACTATTGGGTCAAAAGTTTGAGTACTGGTAAATGGAGAATGAGGTGTCTCAGTTTCTTCGGTAAGGTCTTTAATGCTAATTAACCCATGAGGTAATTTATTCGTAACTATCAACTTCCTTCGAGGTGAAGGTGGCTCAGGAGTAAGAGCTATAACAACCGAAGGTGATTCAGGTTGAGAAAATTCAAAGTCGGGATGTTTTACCTCTGGTTCAGTTAGTTCGGTATATGAAACTTCACCAATGTTAGATTCAGTTTGAAATACTTTAGTAATCTCTGGACCAGAGTAAACTAAGCCTGATTCTACTTCTTGCATTGGATCTTTCAGTTTTTATCTTTTCCAACCGACTTAGTGTATATTCAAGAGGTTTGCCTCCCATCCTATGTGATTGTCTTGGTGATTCATCCAGGATGAAAATTATCACAAAATCAAACAATATTCACAATCCAATCCTAAGGTCACTAAAAAGTAAAAACAAGCAATTGATACACGCTAAAATATCTAAGGATTCAAACCATGCAAGCAAGATTTTCACAATGAAATCACTAATTGGTAATGAAATCCAATGTCACAGAAATCAAAGTAAAAGTGGCTATAGATAGAGCGAGTGGAACAAGTTACACTGACAACCTACTTAATGAAATAATCTGGTGCAAGTAACTTCACTTATGCCATATTGAGCGAGGATTACCATCCAAAAAGTACAAGTGAGTCTAGTCAACATCTATTCCAGGTACAACAAGATCTTCCCTCTGTTGTCACTTTGGGTAATAGCCTTAAGATTATGGTCACTAAGGTTACCAACTACAATTCTACCTAGGGGAAGGGTCGCAGATCAGATGTACACGCAAGGGTAGAGTAGCAAATCTCAATCCCCTTGAAAGATCCTCAACATGGTTAACTGGAGGTTTCCTTTCAGGTGACCCAAAGTACCTTTTGGCACCGTCATAATATGTGTAAATCACTGTATCATAGCCAATGAAGTGGGTACGATAACTTCACCAGATTTGATATGATCTCATGCTTGGCTCCTTGTAAGGGGAGCTTCCTAGAGCAAAATTGAAATAACTGGATTTATCTCCCTATCATAAGATTGTAGTGTTTATTTGTAGCTTTGGAAAGTTTACTCACTTTTCTATTCCAAATCCCTACAACTTAATCTAATGTAGGTGGAAATAACCCTAATAATAAAAATTTCTAGATTGATTTTAATTAATGATGATTTTAATAGTTGTTGTTATGCAAAGGTAATGGATGTGAAACTTGATGAAATTATGACTTGGCGCAATCCTAATGCAATAAAAAATGATGATATGATATTTTTGTTTCAATGAAAATCTATCTATAGTAAGGAAATATTCTTTTACTTTTTCAACTGAAATAAACAAAAAAGCTAAACCCCACTATAACCATTTTCCTAAAATGCAAACATCGAATTGCAAATTACCTGAATCTGAAAACAATTTCAAAATTTCACTTTTCCGAATAACACAAGCAAACAAGAAATCTTTTTTTTTCATACAATCACTTGGAAATTCGAACAATGCAACATGAAACCAATACTCACTAAAATGAATTTTCCCTAATTGGATGCTATAACTTTTCTTGCAATAACTAATTCAATTCATGAACACTTCAACAAATAGAAAGAAAAATGATTTTTCACTTTAGAACGAGCATAAGAAGTATTTTAATAAACAAGACCTAATCTTGTAAATCATTGAATTTCATATCCAAAAAAAACTTTTGCAAAAGAGAAAACTAGACATAAAAGATGATATAATTGACAGAAGAAAGATAGAGAGTCAACTCAACAGGACCAACAAATCTCTCTTTTGATAGGGTGACTATTTGTGGAACAATACTCTACCCTAATTTGCAAAAGAAGATGAATTGTAAGCAAAACTCAAAATAACATTCAATCATACTGACAAACACTCATAGAAGGTTCAAACAAGTGCAAAACAATAAGAAAAGACAAAAAATTTGGATTTGAAGAGGAAATAAGTAAGTTTTTCAAAATTTCTAGGCATGTGCGCAGGCTTTGGAATAACCAATGTGAATACGCTCTGTTGCTAAAAGGAAAATGCGCATAAGTGCACACTGTGCCTAAAGTAAAAGTGCACACAATGGGAAAATTGAGGAGAAATAAAAATAAATCAACTCCAGTCCAAAATCCAAATTTCTAAAATTTGTAGACACTCAAAGAAGGCTTGTGCAGCGGGTTGAAAAGGTTAAACAAGGAAAACTAATGGAGATTGGAACGATTCCCAAACAGAGTCGCCAATTTGTTATGTGAACAAATCCCTCTTGTGGACAAGAGTGGTCTCCCTAGACTTCTAAGAACCTATTGTGGTAAAAACACAACCCCCCATTTTTGACTTGCTCAACTCAAATAATGGGGACCCTTTCTGTAAAATTTTTGGCAAATCACCTTTTGGATTTTTATTTAGTTGATTGCCCTACACATTTGCCAATTTTTCATTTTCTTTGGAATCTTGTTTTGATTGCTTTGTTAGAATCAATTTTTTATAAGCTTCCCATTGACGCTTGTTTCACCTCATTTGGTCAATTGGTTTGAAAATGGCACACCTTTGAAGTCTCATCATTTATGTAGCCTCGGTTAAAAATGCATAAAATGTACAATATTCCATTTTGTAAATAAATTAGTTCAATAAAGCATTCATTTTAAATATTAACCCATAACAAGTTTTTACTAACATTTTTCCATTTTTAGTTATGTAGCCAAATCATTAATTATCGGGATTTTAAGAAATTCACTCATTTCCAAATCAAATCCTAATCTCGAAAACTCAAACATTCAAGTGGCTGTAGTTTAAATAATTTCACAACTTAACTAAATTTGATTAAAATAAAATCAAAACAAAAAAATAATATAAACTGGAAATAATTAAATTTAATTAATATTATATAATTAAATTTAATTAAATTAATATATAAAATAATATAATAAAATAAATTTTAATCGGATCAGAGGTTTTATTCGGAACACATTTTAAAAAGTCCCGATACACATCATACCCCCGATGCGATATCGGATCGGGGATTTTGTATTGCATTGTAATAAAAGTCCCGATACACATCATACCCCGATGCGATATCGGATCGGGGATTTTGTATTGCATTGTAATAAAAGCCCGACACCATATTCCCCGATTTGCCGTTGCGATAGGACATGATGCTTTAACTCTAAGTTTCATTAAAAGGTTTGGTATTTGTTTTTTTGAAATCACTCATACGTATGAGTGAAGTGTAAAAAATAAGTTAGGTTGGTATATATTAGTTTAAGTTATAAT